>JAJMCG010000009.1:0-130717 GCA_030572895.1 Jamesozyma jinghongensis
GACTACAGAGGAGTGCTTGCTATTAAGCGCAAGCACTAGATGGAATTAATACATTGAATAATACGAATTAAAACATCAAGATAGAGTACTAAGATAAATATGCATGGAAGGAAGATTTCGAGTTATACCTAATCCAATATGACCTGGTGGTATAGAGATAAGACAAAACTCGTTCAGCACCGATCATATAAACCTTTCGAGGGTCCTTGAGAAACCTTGATAATACAGACACGGAGTAAACAATGTCCGGACGTCCAGAATTCGAAATAAAGATTAACTGTCCAACAATGCTTTGATAGGCAGTGACATCCGAGACTGGCGGCGATTCAGGATTAAAGTAGTTGGTAGACACAGAAAGCGGAGTAGGCGTTGTCTTATGAAGTGGAATTCCGGAGGCCGCAGCAGACGTAGAAATATAATCGTTCAAGGTGATAGTGCCAGAACAGTCGGGATGTTGATGAATATTCATGTCTAGAAATTTAGCAACAGGACCCAATTCTTTCATTGAGTATACTGAACAGAGCTTCTGACGCACAAATTCATAAGTTCGTTTTGTCGGCGCAGCAATCAATAGATCGTCAACATATAAGCCCAAAAATACCATGCCGTCAGGAGCCTTGTGGAAATATCAGCCATTTTCAAGTGGGTGTCTGAGAAAACCCATATTAACTAGAACTTTGTTAATATGTTAGTTCCACAACAGTGGTGCCTGTTTCAGACCATACATCCCCCCAGATAATTTCCAGACCCAGTCCGGATGAGAGGAGTTTAAGAACCCTGGCGGTTGTTTCACCTATACCGGTTCACTCATCTTCGTGTCAACATCCATCTGATACACTTTCAGATGGAGACACGCAGAAGTAGCTAGAAAGACCCTGACTGAGTCATAGCGAATAAGCGAAGCAAATGTTTCATTGTGGTCAATACCCTCTTTCTGGCGGAATCCCTGGGCAACAAGTCTTGCTTTGTATTTATCTGAATCTTTGATAGTAAATACCCATCTTGTTCCTAGAGCTCGTCGACCATCTGGAAGAGGAACAAGCTGAAACGTTTTGTAATTTCTAAATGCAGCTAGTTCTGCTTCACATGCTGACTTCCATTTGTCAGAATTCGAGGTGGCTAATGCTTGCTGAATTGTATTGGGAAGACTAGTCGACGAGGAAATCCAGGCAGATGCCTGCCACAAGGCGGTTAATGCGACATCTTCAGATGTTTCTGAGGACGGTGATGAGGAATCATTTGTTCCTGGTTTACCCGTTAATTTGATTTCGATTGTAAAGGCTATTGAGACCATGTTCGGCAAGTCGACAAAATGATGTCTGCGTCTATCCATAGCCGTAATCGTGACGTGTTCTATGTCACTATTAAACATAAACTCCGAAATATGAGTCCAGCTATCACTGTTTCCGGCATCAAATTTAGGTAAAGTAACATCAGCTCCTGGTGTCTTAATATGTATGTCGTACCCTGCCATATGCGCCACCCAAGCCAGCTTCCAAGCCTCCATTTTTTCCTAGACTGCCCCGGCTCGATTGGTCTCACCAGCCTTCGCAAACCAGTTCGAGATCACTGTATCTATTTTTGACCAGCAGCTGACTGCCGGCGGGGTGATTAAACAGCGAGGAGTAGCGGCACAGAATGCATACATGGCACCCATTACAAGCGGAATACAGATTATCAACGCCGGCGAGTTGAGATCATGTTGGGGTAGTGTTAGACGTACTCAGCAGGGCTCATAACCTGTTGACGTAAGTTTTGGAAGGAGAATATAACAAGATAAACATTGTATAATAAATTAGTATTAAAAATGTCAAATAACTTCTCCATCCAAAACTTAAGTCAACAAAAAAAAAGAAAGAAGATTTATCTGTATATTATTATCTATTTGAAATGATGCATACTACGTTTAACTATAAAGTCAATCATGTTCAATCACAAGATCAACTTTAGAGATAGTCTGATATATTTGTAAATGGTAGAATGTAAAAAAGAGTAGGGTTTTAAATGGTATATTGAATACTGACAACTAGAACTATGAGTCCTTTGGTTGCAGCAGAGCTCCTCTCTCTCATTAAGTGAGAAAGAGTCTATAAGTATAAAGATATAGAAGATTATATAAGTTGGAAAAATATCCGCTTTATATATAAATTATCTAAACAGGAACATCGCATTGTACGATACCGCATGTCTGTAATATATTACAGTTCCAACAGTAAATAATTGTTTTTATTTATTTTTTATTTGAACTATTTTTTATTTGGAACTATTTTTTAGTTTTATCGAATTAAATTTATAAATAAATATAACTCGTCATATTACAAATAAATAAAAAGATAAAAGTGATATTATTTTACGGTACTTTTAGCAAACTGGGATATCATTTTGTTTGTTGTATAAAATCATATCTCATCAAAAATAATAATAATCGAAATATCAAACTAACTTTATAAACCAATTTTTCTTTTATGAAAGGAAGTATTTAGAGCAAAAAACAATATTCGTTAGCAGAATTTCTTTGGGATTGAAGAACGAGAGCAGTTTTAAACTTTCCTAAGATCATATATATCTTACAACTCAACTCAATAGTTAAGTAATAATAATTGGAATCTACATTAATTAGCAAGTAGTCAATTCAGCCCCTAAGTTTTCCACATCTGTTGGGTAAGCAAGTGAAAATGTTTAAACTACCCAAAATTTCTAAGTCCAAAATTTGTGACTAGTATAATTAGGGTTTACTTAACTTTAGCCAGTTTGGAGAAACTTTACTAACAATATGTGATTTTATTGGTTGCTTCTCAAATTACTAACATTCCCGCATTTTATTGGTCAAAGATTAAAGCTTTCCTAATTATGTACACCACAGCCAAAAAGGAAGTTAATGGAGATAAGCAATTGAATGCACCTCCAAGAGACATTTTTGGGAATATTTGGATTCATAATCAGTAATTAAGCTTATGATTTCAGAACAACATCTACGGGTTCACACAGCGCTATTATCTTTGTACGCATTTAGTGTCTCTCTTCATTTTTTTCCTTACTAAGTTATAATTTTTATTTTCTTCTCCGCTGGCAGGAAAAAAGAAAAATTCCCTTTTGTAAGCTGGATAAAATTAGTCTCAAACGTGCATCGTGTATAAAACTAATACAAACAAATTCCATCTCTTATCATCAGGAATTCACCCATTAAAAATCGGTTCTAACCACAATAATTGGATATTTGCCGACTAACATATATATAGATCGTTACGCAAATGTCTATCGTTGCAATTAAAAATACCTTATCGTCGTTAATATCTTCAAAGTTAGGTAAGAATGCCAACTCGCCACTTCTAACCCCGGATTCAAATACAAATAACAGAACTCCCTATGGAACAGGCACTACATCAAATGACTTAGAGTCAAATATCAATGACAATAATAAATACGTGGATAATCTAGCTAGCAGTAATTCAGATATGTCTGTATTAAGCGGAATCTTTAGTTCGGTAGATCCAAGAGTAATCAGTGATTTGATTATTGGTTTAAGTGATGGATTAACTGTACCATTTGCATTGACTGCTGGTCTATCTTCACTTGGTGACTCCAAATTAGTCATTACTGGTGGGTTCGCAGAGTTGATCTCTGGTGCCATCTCGATGGGTCTTGGTGGTTATCTTGGCGCAAAGAGTGAGCTTGATTATTATAAATCTGAGGTTAAATCTGAAAGGAGAAAATTTTACAAGGATGTAAGCATTGTTAATCATGATATCGAAGACATCCTATTGAGTATTAATCCAAATTTCAGTGACGAGACCATTGTTTCATTTATCAAGGACTTACAACAGGATCCAGAATTAATGTTAGATTTTATTATCAAATACGGTAGACAACTAGATGAACCGCCAGAGAATAGACAAATAATTAGTGCAGTAACCATTGGTGGTGGTTATTTAATGGGTGGGTTTGTTCCATTGCTTCCATATTTCTTTGTCACAAATGTCGGTACTGGGTTGATGTATTCGATATTATTAATGGTAGTCACATTATTCTTATTCGGTTTTTCGAAGGCCCAATTATCGATGGGTGACACATGTAGCACGAAGAAGAAATGCTTTGAAGGTGTTGAAATGGTGGCTGTTGGTGGTACAGCCGCAGGAGCTGCTTGGTTCTTTGTTAAACTTTTAGGTTGAAACCATTAATGTACACTCTAATCAGACAAGTAACACAAATTATAATAACAATCACAAACAAACAAGTTCGCGTAGGAGGGCTATTTTAAGACGAGAGCGTATCTGATAATTCATTGTATATTACTGCCTACCAATAGCTAAATCTAATATACGATTATGCATTCACATTCATTTCTACCTCCTCGATTATAACATAACTGTCTTTGGTAGTTCTTTTTTATGAACACCTACTTATTGATTTATTTATTTATTTATATATGCTGAAATATTATTTATCTCATGATCTCAGCTTTATGCTCATGCTTTGTCGAAATAGCACCTAACAGAGAATTTCACGTTTATATGATACACAACTCTTGAATTTTTAAGTACCAACTAACCCGTATCGACATCTCGATTTACTTTGAAACCTTCGGTTATTCTATATAGAAAACGTTTACTATACATGTACATTTGGTATTTCTTTGTTGGAACTACTTAAAATATAAAGAATTAATTATTAATTTAGGGAACATTGCTCATAAAGTCATTTTAGCGACTCCATCAGCGGCTGATGAAAGTGGCTTCCATAATAGATATACCTTGTTCATCTCTAAACTTGGTCTTCTGACAGTACTGATATAAATATGGACTTACACCATCGAGTTCAGAAATGGCCTTCTTTACACTCTTTGGGAGTTCACCAATGACATCATACCTATTGATTAAGTTCATATCCCTGATTCTAAGCTTATTATCTTCCATGAGATTCATTTTCAAGGAAACTGGATAGTTCCAACCAGCTTCATCATCATACTCAACATCCTTATACTCGAAAATCTTGTCATTGTTTATTTGGGAACCAATTGATTTTATCTTGTTTTTTTCTGAAACAGACCAAATTGAAACCTTCGTTTCATCGAACTCCTCCGTAGTGGTATATTCAATAGCTAAGACTGTAAAATGTTCACTCTTGAAAGTTAAAAAGTTCCATTTACTAGCTGCCTTAGTTGGAACTAAACCTTGAACCGCATCAAGATAAACACATGGTGTTTCTTCTAATTCAATCTCTCTTGCCTCTTCATCTTTTTGATATGTTATTAAACCAGTAACGTAACCATTTGGCATGAATAAATGTCTCATATACTTGGATGACTTGTTGCTTAGTTTATCAACCTTATTAACATCATCTCTCTGATTTTCGACTGGCTTATCTAAATAGAAACTGCAACCATCATTATTAATAACAAAACCTTCCCCTAAGATGGCATTGACATCAATGGAAATTTCTTCCTTTGGTAGTTCTATCTTGATTGCAAGATTACAGAAGAATTTATCTTTGGTATCCTTATCAGAATTCTTAGAAAATCTGATAAAACTGTTCTTACCTTCTGCACTTAAATAAGCTTGTCCAGAGGCATCATACTTGCTCTTGTTACCGACAAATTTCAAGTCATCTAGTTTGATACTTTCCCAGATTTCGAAATCATTGGTGATACTATCTTTGTGACTAAATATCTTAAAATTCAATTGAAACCCCTTGTATAGACCACCAAAGACTTGCGAATACAAAATTTGAATAAGCCCTGAAACTTCATTATCCAAGTCCGTGAAGTATAACGTTTGTGTTTCTACTTGGGTGTCCATGTTTTTCATGATACCAAACCCTTTAGTCTTCTTTTTATTCTTCTTTTGAGGGATATTCCAAGATAATTCATCAATCTTGTTGATTTTCTTGATATGTTTCTTTTCTGGTGGAGAAACCTGGTATACTGGTATAAAACTAGCAGTAGACATGTTTTTACTTAGTAATTGGGCTATTTATTACAATTCTTAAAATAAGGTTCCATGACTTCAGGAAAATCAGGTCCAAGACAATGAGGCAGCTTTCTCCTTTTATATAAACTGAACTGAAATAATCAATTAGACCCGAAGTTGGAGGGATATCCCGATGCTTTCGTGAGCTGTCGAATGATTTCCAACAACTCCATATTTGGGACATGATAGCTGCCTTATTTGTTAAGCGAAATGCGTTTTTTATCCAGCGGCTCTTTTTTAGATCCGATCCAACAGAGAAATTAAGGCAGAAAATTCCGAAGCGTTAATTACAAATTCGGATCCTTTTGCTTAGTTTACGATTATTTTTCCTAACTAAGCAATCAAATGAAAGGGGGGTTTACTTAAACGGAAAAACATCAATATGCCAGATTCTCCTTTAATTACATATTTCCTAAACGGAGAAATTCAATGGACGCCATGTTGCTATGTTTACGATTCGAATGACAACCACTCGATTGCTATAAAGAAAAAATGGTTTTATTAAAAAGTAATAAAAAGTTCCCGATTTCATCTCTGAAAATTTGAAATGTTCTTGAACACATAACTCTCTGGAATAGAAATGACAAACTTTTCTACCCTAAAATCGATTGAGCAAGTTAAATAAAAACTACGTGTGCTTTTCCTTACAATGTTTTTTCTCTAAAAAACATTATTCGCCGATGTATACAAGAATTATTTCAATTTACGAGATTATCAAAGTTTTATAGTAACTTGATGTATATAAATCTATATGGTTACATGGACTTTTTCAGCCCTGTATTGAAAATCGATACCACATCCAATAGGACCACTGGCATCAATCATGTAGTTACATTTAGTCAATTCATAAACGTTTTGAATTTCAAACTTTTCAGAACACTTAACAAACATCTTGGCTGATCTTAAAGGACCATTCCAACATTTTTCACCTCCTTCAAATTCAAATACTAAACCATTATTGACATCTTGCAAGTTACCGAACAGAAAGTTTCTCTTACCGATTACCTCTGTGTCGTTGAATAAATGTGAAATAATATCACTATCTGAATATTTCATCTTCATTTCTTCGACAAATTTATCTAAATTCATCTGTTTGTCCAAATATGCTTGACTGAAAGTACCAATTCTAACACTATTACCGTCTGGTTTATCTTCACGTTGAAAGATCGCACCTGGTGTTAAGGGATTAAGACAAACTTCATACACATAATTATCCAACAGTTTTGTGATACAACTGGAGGATGAATCCATTTTCTCAACCAAATCTGTAATTTGCTTTAATGTTTCTTGGTCTTCTCTTGAATTACCTAGTTGATCATTCATACTTTTTTCTTGTTCCTCAACTTGTTTTATAAGATGGTAATCATGTTCTTTTTGATAAAGTTTTTCTCTGATTCTTTTGATGTCTGATTCATGTTTCAAGATTTGCCTCTTCAAGGATTCTAAATCTGTACTTAATCTTCCACTACCATCCCATAAATATCCTAAGATTCTATCCTTGAGACCATCGTTATATACGTCAGTTTCAGTTTTTTCGCTGACCAATTCTGGGGCATATTTCTCAATAACACCTATTAACTTCTTAAATTCTTTTTCGAACTTCTTTGACAATTGGATTGCTGGCCTTTCAAGAACAACAGAATACTTTGACAAAAAGTTTGTGAAGGCATCAACACCAGTCTTGACACCAGCATCCTGGAAGTTCACATTATAATTCTCAGAAATATCTCTCATCATCTCAGAAAAATCTTCAATATGAAATTTTATATCCTCTGTAAGCTTAACTTTACCCTCAATTAAATTCAGTACAAACTTAGCCTTCTTTACCACATATAAAGCGTCATGTTCCGATCGATTCTCCCAGAAGATAGCAGGTAATTCTTCATTTAGATATGCCATTAATTGCCCACGTTGTTCTTCATCAGTGTTTTCATCTGCTGGAATCTTGTCCATCCCTGGAGCATGCAGCTTGCTGTAGAAAGCCTTTACATTATCATTCACAACCTTATCATTGAGAGAGTACTCATATGAACTTGATAGTTTAAGTAAGATTTTAACTATATCTTGGTAAGATTTGCTGACACTCTTTATTTTTTCATAAGTGGTGTTGATTTCTTCATTTAGATAATTGATGTCAATTTTTTCGAACTGGTATAATATTGGATCATTCATTTCCAACTTGGCAAAATAGTTTTCTTTCGTGGTTTTGAGATGTAATTGAAGACCCTCTAAATCAGAATTTAAGAAATCAATCTGCTTCTCTAGAATTTCAATTTCTGTTTTGTCCTTTTTGGAACCCTTAGTATTTTCATTTCTGCTTTCGATTGCAATATGAAATTTCTTGAAGAGGCTTAACAATTTTCTTTGGCCAAGTTCGTAACCTTTTAATTCAACGTCAACGATATCATCAAATGTGCTTGCTAGTTCTGAGCATATATTTTCCTCAAAATTTTCATCCGAACAGTCACAGCAGTCGCAAATACCATCATTTACTAAACTACCACGAATAAATCTTGGTATAAATCCCTTATTTTCGCAATAGAACAACTTCGATTCCAATGTTTCACCACAGGCAGAAGTACCCGGTTCATCAGAACCATCTGGACAATCACATATGTTGTCATTGATTTGTTCGAAACTTAGTTCTATATCTGGATTTCCTAAACATGCCCACTTGTTTGCGTCATTTGGAGCATAAAGTCTTTGTCTCTCAGGAGAAACACCCAATATTTGCGAATTTACGTAGGTAGAAATAGAAATCAAAGATAGCAACGAAGTCACAAATCTCATTCTAATCTATTCTGTTTTATATTGCTCTTTCTCGTCCTTTTTCAGCTTCTTGATTTTTGTTACAACTAAAGAACTTAATGTAACTTTGATCTTTAATCCGAAAATATTTCGAGAAAATTATTACATAGGCGTGCGACTCAAATATCAATAAATTTTAAGGTATAAAATCATATAAAATTTTTTGCATACAGACTCTCCTTAAAGTTTATATTATCTAGAAAGTGAATACAACATAGTAGAAAACATATTCATATATGATGTTGTTATATATAAAAGAAAAAATTGAAATATTTGGAGAAAGATATGTTTTTTACTCACAGAAAAGTATCTCAACTTTTTGAAGCTATATTAAAATTTAAAAGCCTCATTTATTGTAGCTTGAACATTTGCATTCGGTAGAACACTTGCAGTTAATACACTTACATTCGGTAGAACACTTGCAGTTAATACACTTACATTCGGGAGAACACTTGCAGTTAATACACTTACATTCGGTAGAACACTTGCAGTTAATACACTTACATTCGGGAGAACACTTGCAGTTAATACACTTACATTCGGTAGAACACTTGCAGTTAATACACTTACATTTGGCAAAACACTTGCAGTTGGTACACTTATATTCGGTAGAACACATGCAGTTGGTACTCTTACATTTGGCAAAACACTTGCAGTTGGTACACTTACATTCGGTAAAACACTTGCAGTTGGTACACTTACATTCGGTAAAACACTTGCAGTTGGTACACTTACATTCGGTAAAACACTTGCAGTTGGTACACTTACATTCGGTAAAACACTTGCAGTTGGTACACTTACATTCGGTAAAACACATGAAGTTGGTACACTTACATTCAGTACACTTGACTTCAACGAAATATTGGCACTCCACAGCGTTACAACGACATTGGCATTTGTTTGAACAGCCGCCTTGAGCAGAACATTTGGTGTTAGCCATGCTTTTGCAATCGGTGATACATTTATTTTCCTTGTCGTTAGACCTACAACAACATTCAGTTTGGGATGAACCACATCTTGGAATATTAATTTTTGTGAAACAACTGCATTGTAAAGTTTCAGTACAACACTTTAGCTTGTTGTCAGAAAAGTTACATTTTTGAGAACAGATAGATGTAACGTTCGACACATCACAGCAGTACCTTGAGATTGAAGTTGATTCTTCAGCAGCGGTTTTTGATTGACAAACTTGAGAAAACATTTTTTGAGTAGAGTAAAATACTTTTTTTTAATTTAGTAGTAATAATGATTTTGTATACTATAAGCAGGAAGGAATAAGTACAATCAACGTTGGTAACTGCCTCTCTTTTTATATGTCTAATTTGTCCAAGACTGTCTGTATTTAGCAGCTATAAGAACTCATAGAGGACAGCTTTAACTGCTTAGAAATCAGCATTAATATCTCATGGTATCTTCTGCATGTCGATAAAATGGATCCTCAGGTAATTTCTTTAATAAGCGCCATCTTACTTTGAGAATGTATGCCCTAAGAAAATATAAATTTCTTGTCAGGTAAACTAACTCACTTGACAGGGATGGTACCTCTTCGCATTTTAAGCCTCATCTTAAAATGTGATCTGTTCCTCACTTTGAATGAAACTGGCGTTAAGAACTCAGAAATAGCGAAATGTGCACAAACGTTCAATGACAGCAAAACATGCTCAAACAAAAATAAATTCCATCCAAAAATTTTCTATCATAATTCTCAATCGAGCAGTAGATATTATAACTTAATATCTGCTAAGCTATACTCTTGAACGAAACCTTTACTCTAACCCAAAATCCAGCAAGTGAAAGAATCGACGGCTTCCGATGAGGTTTGAATCTTTCCCAAAGTACCTCTCTTTTGTTGTTGTCTTTTCCTAAAAGGGCAACAAGTACCCGCAAAAATTGGAACAAGGAATGGCTTTCAATTATAGAATAAAAACGTTGACCGTTAATAACACCAATTTGGAAAATAACCCTTCAAAAGAGCAACTTGATATCTCATATAGTGAGCTACATTGGGAATCAGTTAATTGTACTAAAGAATACAATAGACGACATTTATAACACTGACCCGTCTAGAATAATATAAGAGTTATCACACGTTATTACGAGGAAAAAACAGGGAACATATATCTAGCGAAAGCTGAACATTATAAGTAACACTAGACAGATAGAGATGAGTTCATTAATAAATTTTCCATTAGATGTACTAATGCACATATTTTCTTATTTAGAAGTTGATGACTTAATTGAATTATATCATACCTGCGCATTCTTTCGAATACTAGTGCAAGCAGCCACCGCAAATGGCAAGGTTAACACAATCGGAATTAAGAAAAACACAAATAAATTACATTTATATTGGAACAATGATGAGATTAAAATCGGAGATGAAACAATTAGCATATCTTCTGAGGAAAACGAAAACCCAAGTAAATTTGTCCTGAAGTACTTCAAGACCATCCAGAAGATTCAAAAACTCTTAAAAGGACAACAAGGGAGTACTATGGCAACGGATAATCCTGTTGAGAGACATATTATTAATCCGAAGGATATCCAAGAAGGTACCTTTTCCCCAACATTATCGTATACTTCAAGATTGTCGTCTAATTCGTTATTCTCGGATGATGAATGGAACTTATCTACAGAAGACTCATTTACTGCACATTCGTCTTTGCATGAAAGAGAGGCAAGTGTTGATTCTATGGATAGGTTAAGAGAATCCAAGAAGGTAAGAGACAAGGCACTTTTATTTGAGAGATTGATATCGCAGGATACCGAAGTTATTCCATCATCTAAGATAAGACACATGAAATCCAGTGAGATACTATATAATGAAATGAAAACTTTACAGAATTCGGTTCTTCCAATGTCCAGCAATAGGAAGAACATTTCAGAATTGTATTTGAAACAAATAAATGTAGATGGTCTAACCAGCGAACTTACGGATGATACCAAACCAGTTCATACAAATGACACACTATCAAAATACCAGAATCATATACGATCATTGAACAGCTCCAACGAAACTATAACTCCTGAAAATATAGATAATATAAACCAAGAGGGTAGGAATAAATTGAAGATTGTTCTATCGAATGATAACAAGGTTGTTTACGAAAAGGTTTGATTTGATAGTATTTACTTACCTGTGTAATGACGGTACCGTCATTCACACATCTGCCATTTTTTTAAGAGCTTGGCATTAATTGATTTATATTCTAAATGAGGAAAATGTATTTTTAAATAATAATGTAATATGACTGTTAATAGCAGATTGCCTTTCCTGATGATGATTTTCCTAAGATCGACTATTAGTGAATTATCGGCTTCGTATACCCGATTTTGGTATTCACTTTATGAAAGGCGACACAAAAACGACCCACTTCTTTGATATTAGTTTAAAGAATTTAACAAGTAGAAGGACAAAGTCTTGAAATTTTTCTTTGAATATACACAAGATTTTAAGGTGAAAAGATGTTAAATACAGAAGAGATTAGACGTAGAAAAACTGCAAAACATGCAATCCAATTCAATCTACTACTGCTTGGTCCTTCAGGAGCTGGAAAAAGTACTTTCTTAAAAAACCTTACAAATACAATAACGCCAGAAATTGATATTCCAGTCGAAACTTGCGATCCTTCCACGTTTCATTTTGAGAACACCGTGGAGTTTGAATGTGAAACTATTCACATCAATAATGATTGCGGCTCACCAATAACCTTGAATGTTACTAAATGCAATACTAAAACTCAAATAAACAATAAAAATGCACCAAGTAGAATTAGAAAACATATAGAATCACAGTTTAATTCATTTTTGGCAGACGAGGTGAAGGTTCAAAGAGATAAAAAATTTAGCAGAGGATTTACAGATAAAAGATTTCATTCCTGTTTATATTTTATTAATGGAAATGTTGGAAGATTACAGGAATTTGATATTGATTTACTAAAAGAGATTTGTCCTCTAATAAATATTATATTAGTGATAAGCAAAGCAGACAAGTTCTGCGAAACCGAATTGACTTTACTTAAAAAGCAGATCAATAACGATATAATCCGAAATCATATTAAAATTTTTAATTTCGAGGAAGATTGTTTAGAAGAAATATTTGAAAATGTACCGAATTTATTGATACAGGAACTACAACCTTTTGCAATCATTTGTGGTGATGAAACAGAAGCTTCCGACGACCAAGAAAAAAGAGTAATTAGAACTTTCCGATGTGGTAAAGTTTACATTGAAGATTTCAATATTTCTGACTTTCTTTTCCTCAAAGGAATTTTATTGGGTTCTCACTTGCAGGAATTAAAAGATACAACTGTTGATATCCTGTACGAAGAATATCGAACCAAGAAGTTAATAGAGAGACAACAAGATAAAGACGTATTAAACTCGGGTTCAACAGATGAAAAAACTTCAGATTTGACACCTGTAGATGATGATATTCCACCAGAAATTCCGGTTGCACACATGCCTATCGATAACAATAACTCAAATAATAGAAGCCACATTGGGAAAGAATTAGAGGAGAAAAATAGAATTATCGAAGCATATCAAAAGAGAATAGACGACTTACAGAAAATGATAGAGAGTTCTGGGAATTCTTCACCTACCACCAAGGTTGGAGTTATTGAGATATAAGTATGTATGTAAGGGCTAGCTTTTTCAAACTAACTAAACGTGTATTGCTTTAACTAAATTCGTCTTCTTAACTAAAGGATATGCAATAAATAGATTGTTCTTAAATTCAAAACCAACTATTATTTTAATTCAACCTTGATATATGGCATAGAACGTACGAAGAGTCCCGTTCTTCAGTGCACTAACTGTGGTGGATATATCTCGGTATATTAGCTGAAAAATGAAAATATTCCAAAATTCTTGCGATGACTAGCGCGAAATCGCAAATTAAAATTTATATGACCTTTTGTTGCTTAGGTAACAAAAAAACCCCAGCCAACAAAACATTATCTCCCAAGAATTATAGGAAGACCGATAGGATTCTTGATTTACACTAACATTATTCAAAAGGAGAGGGTATAGTAGAAGAGTAATAGAAATATAAGAAAACTAAACTCAAAATCATTGGTGTTAAACTATGAATCACCGATCAGTTGATCAAGAGGATGGACCAGCTGACGAAGTTATTCAAGAAACTCCCGTAGCAAATCGTACGGTGAATCTGAACTCTCCCAATGGGATTAAAACAGGAGAGGTTTGCATTGGATCAAATCCACTTAAATTTATGAATACAAATGATATTTTTCCACAAAGTAATATAATACAGGAGGAAAACAGTGAGAATTCTTCCGGCCAAAATGACGATGAGATAACTAAAACTCAACAAGATATGCACTTACATAACGAAGATAATGGGGAAGTAATGTATAATATGAGAACTCCAGATTTGGATAAAGTTGCAAAGTTTTTTAGAACAAACAGAGATTCTAATGGGGAAAACATATTATCTCAATTCAAAGATGCAGAATTTAATGATACACCAATATCTGAAAGATTCACATCTTTAAAAAAACAGGAATCACAAATACCAAATGCAGAATTACAGAAAAAGGTTTCAAATCCAAACAATCACACTGACATTTCTGCCGATATTAGCATCACGACAAAGGATAAAGCCACGAATGGATACATAGAGAGAAGTTCGCCAAACAAAGAGTTTTTATCAAGACTAGAGCATTCCCAACCAGATACACCTCTGTCACAAAGAATATATCCTATAGACCATCCAAACAAAATAAAGAAAATTGATGAATTGTCTAAGAGATCACACAACAGCCAAAACAAAAAGGTTCGCAACCACAATAATATATTCAACAACAAAATAAATACCAGCATTGTAGTTAATAATGAAGAAGAAAGTAACGTACTAACATCTACCATTCCACTTTCCACGCAAACCCAAACTGATTCAGAAAATGAAATGGATTTGGTTGAAACTCGAAGTAAACTCACTTCAAATAATAAGGAAGAAAGAAGGAGAGATGTGCTAATGATTAGAGAAGAATCTGGCGTATTTCAAAATAAAAATGCTTTGAAAAAGGGTTCTTTTACTAAAATAAGTTTACATAGAAATATGACTTCGCATTCGGAAGGTGATGAAGGTGAGCAGAAAATTATTGATGATAGTATGGAAAAGCTGGCAAATACCTCTCAGGAATATTCCTATATAGATGATACTACCCAGGGAAATATTACCAACCAATGGATATTTCGTCCAAATAAAAACTCAACAACATCTCAAAGTAATAAACCAACTCAGATGATAAGTATTGCAAAAACACAGGAACTATCTTCACAAACAGCATTGATAACAGGTACGCAATTAACTCAAAATATATCCACTCCAAACCCGAAGTTACAGAAGTTACAAAATGATACTGCAACACAGATGATCATTTCTTCCCTTTTGGAACAGCTGCCGTCTGACAAGGCAGACAAAACAGACAACTCAAATAAGAACGCAGATATTATACGATCCCCAGAGCAACAGACTTTACAAACACAACCTATGGTATTGGATCCATTACCTTCTGCACAACATACACCATTAACACTAATGAAAACCGATGTTGAACCAATATTAGAAGTGCCACAAACAAGTTCACCTTCTAAATTAGGGATCGAGCCTAAGAACTCCGATGGGTCCAATCCATTATCTTCACCAAGCCCAGCAGATAAGAGCATACACACTCGTGACATTGTTGTATTGAAAGTATCGAGTAAGCCAAATTTACAACATACAGATGATATAAAAAGCAAAAGAATAGACAAAGATGAATTTGAAGATTTAGATACGAAATGTGAGAGTATGATAATGAGCGACGCAGATATGACACAAGATTTACCTGAGGTAGAGATTGATTCAGAAGAAGAAGAAGAGAAAGAATACATTGAGATTAGAGATTCTCAAGGTGGCAGAGAAAACAAATTATATGGTATAGATAAAGCTAACACAAAAAGTAGTAACACGTATGAATCACAAGAAATTGTGATAAATAGAAGACACAAAAGAAAAACTATGGAGACACTGGAATTGAGCCAAAATGAAGAAGAGAGGAGTAATATTCCTTCTCCAAAGAAAGTCAAAACATATGAAGATGATGAACAAAATTTAAAAAATGTCAAATTCCCAACAGAGATCAGATATGAGGATAATGCACCTCTTTTCAAGAAAGATATAATATTTGATGACGCTGCATGGTGCCAATTTACTCGTGATTTTAAATTTTATCCTGGTGTCTTGTTATCTAGTGACAGTGATACCAATAGTTGTCGTGTTAAATTTGACTCTGGAGAAGAGTTTTATAGTTACGACGACATATATTATTTAGATATTCGAGTAGGTGACATAGTTACTTATAATATGGACACCTATTTAGTTGTTGCTCTAGAATGTCGATATAAATCCCCTTATATCATAAGGTGCATTCGTGGATATGATACTGTCCATTTGAGAAAAAAGAGTGCAAGTGGGACTTTAAGCAAAAAAGTTATAGTAGTACCACTTGCATTCATAAATATGGAATTGGATGAGTGGACCATAAGGACAAAAATAGCTTCAGAGAATGAAAACGTAAATATCAACGAGGAACATGAAAAAATACAGTATTCTTTGAGAAGTAGATCCACAGCAAATGTCATGTCCCCCCAAAAAAGAAAAGAGATCAATTGTAAAATTATATCTGACACAGATAATGAAAGCGAGGAAGATAATAAAATTTACGATGAAGATTATAAAGAAGAAATAATGAACGAAACAAAGGAAGAAATAACAGCAAAGGGGATATCTGTCCCAATAATTAACACTTCCAACAAACCTACTCCTACTAAAATGAAATATGAACAATTAAATATATATCCTTCTACTTTCATGGGTGACACCTTCGGGGAGAGAGCAATATTTGATAGATGTATCTTTGTTCTCACAGGTATAGTTGAAAACAAAAAGAACTTGTGCAAACTGATCGAGAATCATGGCGGGAAAGTGCTGGACGATGGATTTTCAAGTCTTTTTTCTTTTCGTAGACATAAACCAAAAAAGTTCTCAACTTTAACTGAAACTGAAATGGGGTTAGACTTGGACAAGAATTCAGTACTTCAAGATTATAAATTTGCATGCCTTCTTACTAAAAAGCATTTAAGAAGTTTGAAGTACTTGGAAACATTAACATTAGGCTGGCCTACTTTACATTGGTCTTTCGTTCATGCATGCATTGAGAAACGTAAACTATCAAATGATTTAATTCACCAATTTTTATTACCTTCTGGAGAAAGTTGTAGATTAAGTCCCAATATCAAGTCCACTTCTGGTGTTATAAAGTCCAATAATATATTTTTATTCTATTCCAATTTATTAAAAGGAGCTACTTTGAAAGGCCAAGTGGACTTAAATATTAATAGAATGAAAGATTATATTGTGATACTTTGTGGTAATTCTCAACTGGATAATTTCATTCATTTTGTATTTGCATCAATGGGCGTTTCAAAAATATTTGAATCTACATTTGCAAATCATGCCATAAAGGACTTTATCGCAATCGAAGATATATTCAATATGTGTGTTGAAAAAAACTTGAAGATTTTGTTCTATCTCAACGAAAAAGAGATTAACAATGATAGCGAAAGTATTAAAACCACTAAGGTAATAGAAAGAACGAGAAATGAGCTTGCTTTGAGATTCAATGAATTTAAAGTCAAATATCATGTTGAAACAAAGGAGTGGTTAATACAAACAATAATCAATGAGAGCACAGGGTTTGATTAATATATGCTTGAATTGTTTAATTGGCAACTAGTGATGAACTTTTCTTGATAACTGAAAAGATCACCAAACTAATATGAATCTTTTTTTCAAATTGTAAATAAAGTACGTACAGTTTACATACACTATTTTTTTACATGAATATGAATTTAGTAATTAGTTTAAAATTATAAATGCGATCTTATGTTTTATGGAAGACCCTTGTATTTTTTTTTATTATATGAGAACATTGTTTATTATTGGATCATTGGTTAATCTGTAGTTTTGACAATTTATTTTGATTATTTTCGCAATCTAATATTCTCTCTAAATTTTCAAAATCTCTGATCATTTTGTTCAAAACGTTACAATGGGTATAGGAATCCCTAACTTTAGTAAAAAAACATCTGGCAATAACTGCATATTTTAAAGACAACTGATACTTTTGGGCAAAACTTTGCATATTTGGACCATGCATGTTCCTTTTTTCACCAGATTTATTATTATTTTGATGTAATAACAAGTTAACAGATGATTGTGTAGGTATAGGATCATTTTCTTCAATTGCAGATTTATCATATTGTAATCCACTGTCATTAAAAAGGAATTCGTTTGTTGTTTGATCGGCCATGTTTAGAAAGGAGGTATCGTTGAAGGAATAAACAATGACATCATTAATAATTTTGGATACTGTATCGATATTGATTGATGGTTGAACATTTTTGGAGTTTTGAAAACGATCATCAGGTTTTTGATTATTAGAAAATCTCAAAAATTTCTCAGGATAAGATTTTGAGAAACTTGGAATAAATAATCTATCAGATAATTTATTCAATTCATTAAATATGCATAGCAGCTTAAAATTTGGCGTTGTTTCAAAGTCTTTAATAAATTTGATAATAGCCAGGAAATTGAAATAATAACCCTTAAAATTGAAGATGGATAATTTATTGAAATCCAAATCAATAGATTGTGAATTTACGTCAAAAACCAATAAACTAGATATATTTTGAATCGAGAAATTCAGGGAGGCAAGGGAATCCGTTAATAAAGTATATGAACCGTCAGTTAAGAAATTCCAGTTTTCTGAATTTAGGAAGGAATTGTAAATCAATGACATATCTTTAAACCAAACCTTAATTCCAACCTTTCTACCGACCTCATTAAAGAGAGACATCGTCATCAGACAATTCTTTAAAATGAAACCATCTTGAATAAGGATTCTTGAATTTTGACGGTAGCCAATGTTTGTGTTTTCAATGATTGGTAAGTTCATCTCTAACTTCTTAGTATCAATTTTTGTTAAGAAAATGTGGAATTCAGAGGAACCTCTTGAATTAAATTCATAATATAACATTTCACAGACTAAAGATTCTGGGATTGGATACAAACCGACATCGACAAAGGAAAAACTAGCGTAGAAGATCTTGAATGGTACCGCGTATTGTTTCGTAATATCAGCATCACCTGTGGTTGTAGCTGAAAATGAAGTTGATAACCATTTGCTTTCCTCATCTGGAATACAAACTGGATCAATATCTTCTTCATTAAGGAAAGACTTAGAGTGCGTATTATAAAAAACCTTTAGGTATTGACAATACCGATAAATCATGAAAGTACATCTAATTTTTGTTTCAAATAAGAGATAACCAAATGGAGTTTTGAATGATACACCGTATGAGTTAGGCAATGAAGAATCCAATGCAATAAATTTCATTAGGTTTGTTTTAATAACTGAACAAACGGCAATTACTTGTCTTTTCACGACATCGTCTCTCAACCTTGTGGCTTCATCTGAGAAAAATCCAAACATGATGTTTAAAATTAATGTTTGCACCAACCATATTTGTTGAGTTGATCTTTGGGAATGATTTGTCTGGTATAGAAGTTTTTTCGTCTCCAAATATACATGTAACGCTCTTCTACTAATTTCGAAGAGAAGTATTGTCTTGGGATTGTATCCATGTTTGAAAAGTGAACCAAAAGTGGCCATAAATAAAGGTAGACATACACTCTTTGCTACGGCAACTATACCTTCTTCTCGAACTATTTCCTCTAATCCTTCCAAAGTCAGTTCCTCATTTTCATGTAAATATCTTTGTAAAGTTAAAAAATCAAAATTTAAGATACTTGGATGAATAAAAGGATAATGTAGCAAAAAATGTCTACCAAATAGAGTGAGAAACCTATTGAGTTCATTTGAGCTTGGTAAATATAATTCTTTTGAAATTAAATCTGGGTTTGAGTTTGTTGTACTTCCACCACTTTGAATACAATTGGTTTTGTAAAAATCCATAACTTGTAAACAATATTGACGTAGTTTAGTATCGAACAAATTTGATTTTGTCGAAGGATTAGAATTATCCTCATCCTCATCAGGCGGTGAAGCCTTTGAAATGTTTGATAATTTCGTATAATCTAAGCCATAAAATGTGTAGTTATCCTTTGTATCTGTATTCCCATTTTTGTGTGGATATTCTGAATCGAGATCACTGTACATATCATCGTTAGTCATTATTGTATCCCTTTCGACGTAATTTTGGTAAATATTCTCTGAGTCTAAAGTGGCATTATTGGCGTCTATGAAATTTGTATCATTGATCAGTTTATCCAAAAAAAATTCTGTTCCTGCAGAATTCATTGATATGGAATCCATTGGACTAATAAAATTTGTCTCCTGTAAAGATACTGGTGTTTTGATTGATTTGAGATTCCCCATAATGTCTCTTGAAGAGAAAACACTTCCCATATTAGCTGAAGCAGTAAAATCACTAGGTGGTGAAATTTGCGATCCCTTTGTAAACACCGTGTTATTGGCACTAGTATAACCGTTACTACTCATTCGTGAGGGGTCTCTTTCAAATCCGTTATGACTTAAATTCCCATCTGATGACATAGATACGGAGGAATGCCTTGACGAGAGATTCTGACCACTACTTGGAGCAGTACTAAAATTTAAACTAAAATTTTTGATTGATCTCAAGGATTGTGTGTTATTATTGCTATTGTTGTTGGTTAACGGGGAGGAACCATCTGAACTCCTTGTAGTATCTGAAGAGGCGCCTACATCATCGTTATTAATCAATGCCACTGTTGAGTTCAGATCAAACTCCGGAGGAATCCTAAAGTAAATATCGTTATTCAAATGGTCATTACCACCTAACTGGAATTGATTCGAAGAGCCATTTTCCAAGTCTAGGTCATTATTCCAAAAATTTCTAAAATCCAATGGAGGTAACTCTGGGGTGGCAAACTGAACTCTTTCAAAATGGAAATCGTCTTCTGCAGACGCATATGCAGCGTAGTTTCCAGCAGATTGAGCACTGAAAGATGCTCTTCTTGTCAATGACGGCTTTGCCTGCTGTTGGCTTTGTTGATTTCTTTTTAACTTGGAATCTACTCTTTGTACTGCTGGAGGAGCCATGTTAACTACGGTCGTATCGCTATTGTTACTAAAAAGCGATGACGTAGCCATATGCATAGGAGTCGTAGTCGCAGAGTCCACTTTCGGAGAAATAGACGCAGAGGATCTTCTTTGGAGAACCTCTTTTGAATTTGATGCCAAAGTGGATACAGAGCTTTTTCTACTCTTGCACACCGACTTAGCAGCCTTTGCTGCAGATTTACTCTGTCTGGATCGTCTTCTAATGATACTCTCACCTGTATTCCCACCATGCACCTTCTGTGCATGTCTAAGAAGTAAGTCTCTCCTACTAAACTTCTTATCACAAATACCACACTCGTAAGGTTTCTCCTGCGTATGAGACCTCTTGTGTCTCTCTAAATGTTCCAACCTTGCAAACGCTCTCGTGCACACATCACAGACAAACAGTCGAGGCTTCCCACTGGGAGTAACCCCGTGCAGTCTCAGATTCGAGGGTAACACATCAAGGTTCTTGTTGACCTTGGCGTTCATATTGTTATTGAGGGCCATCTCTGTTGTAGCCATTCTGTTCACCACCAGTGACAAGAACACCACCAAATCACTCCCATACGAATAACTCTCTATATATACGACAAAGCGTCTCTAGGGACAACACAGTCCGTGATTTCATTGGGCGAGTCATCCATGCGGCGCTGTCTCCGGTTTACCGCATGTTTTCTTTCTCATTGTAAATTTCTGGCAGTCACCAAGCAAAAATTCATCATTAGGCGATCCATTATTTATTGCCTATGTATCTGTGTGGATTGGCTATTGTGATGAGATTATAACGGGCCATGCATATGTATTTCTTGGCTGGTCTCTATTCCTATAAGCTGTGTCTTGTTTAAGTATATATATTATATATATATCACATATGTTATATGGCGATTTCTCGCTCTCTGCCTCTATCTATGTATCGATATCCTGATATATAAAGACTCTATAGGACAATACCGAACCCGAAGGTCAGTTTCATGGGCTTGACGTAGTAGTTTTCAAAGTTGGCACGCACTCTGTCCTCTTCTCCGACTGGGATACCGCTCCAAGTCACCTGGATCTTTGTCTCGTGGAACTCTTGTGATTCATGGAATTCCATTGATAGAGTGGACCATTGGTTCTTGTTCCAATCTCTGAGTCTCCATTTGAACACGAGCTTTTCGCCCAAACGGGATTCTACTAACTGACTGACGATATTTCCATCAAAGAGTTCAAATTTGTCTCCAACCATCAGATACTGAGATCCCTTAGCCTTAGACTCAAGTTCATTGATACCCCCACGTGACCAAATCAATATTCTCTCCTTGTCGATAAACGTATTGAAGATCTCGAAAGCTGGGACAATAAATGTGGGTTCCAAATGGATTGTAGTTGTGTTACCACCAGTGGTGGACATTGCAATCTTACTGCTATTTTCCTTAGATGTCACTGTAGCTTGTTTAGAAGCGGCGACGGAGGTAGACGCAGTTGTTGTATTTTGGGCATTGACTGGCTCAACATTGCTGGCTCCCGAGGAGTCCTTAAAACTCTCCTTTTGATTTCCCTTAGTAAATTGAGATTGGACTTCATTTTCGGCAATTTGGATATCGTTACCATGAGCAAGTAGTAAATCCTTTCCGAATTGGTGAAAACGTTCTCTCAATTGAGGTAGTAATTTCTCTCTAATAACTTCCTTCACTTCACTTAATTGACTTGTCTCCTTGTAAATGGAGATCTCAAATTGGTATTCATCGACCTCCGTGTCAAAGGCAACCTCTGGTACAGTAATACTGCCTTCAAAATCCTGATCACGAACGTGACCCCCTATTAGGATAACCATTTGTAAATCAAAAAGAGACATCACTTTACCCTTACGTTGGTTGACCTCACAGTCACCCTCAATAGATGACACAGAGGTAACCTTTGCATATTTAGCATCATTCTCAGCGCCGGTGCTTAGACCTGGTAACTTCTCTTTGAAGTAATCGCGAGCCCAATTGATACAATTCTTATCAACCCAATGCCAATTGTTAGGATTATGTACAACCATCTTTGTATTCAATATGTATTATTAAAAATGTATCTACCTCTGTCCTTGAGACTGTATCACTGATATTGAAATTGTATCCTCCATTATATATACACTTATACAAAAATCGGGCCTTATTTTTTTTTCACCGAACCTTCTAGAAATCCTACATGAACTCTGACAAATTGGTAGTAGTCATGGAGGGTAACCCACCACCAAGGAAATCCAACATCATATGCATACCACCACCTCCGCTGTACTCATCAACATCCTGTGGTAACACCTGTGATACCCCCTCCAAAAACCAAACTTTATCCTTTACCTTAGTAGTGAATCCACGCAACAAGTTGTAGTAACTTCTCATGATTCTCATCGCGTTTAAATCGCCTGTCATAAGCAATGCCAGGAACGTCTTATCTAATAATGCTGGGAACGCAAACACCCGAAGTATAAAATCTGAATCATTGATCTCACCACTTAGCTTGTCCAAGTACGCTAAAGTGATCAAATATGGGGAATCAATTTCTACTGGGTATAGGTCCGCGATACTCTCGTCAAAACAGGCCAATTCAGAAATCATCCCATCGTCACGATTGATAACGTCACCCAAATCACTTAAGTCAAATGAGATCAGGTCATGGAAACGGGACTTTTCACTTAGTGGCCATACAGCGGTAAGAATCGTAGCCGCTCCCTTGACGTGGAAAATCCATGCTGATGGTGACATACTGTTGTTGCTTCCCGAGGATGCATTCGCTAAGGAATCCATGATTAAAATTAACGCACTAGCAACTAATGCATCTGTGTTCTCCTCAGATATTTCTAGGACAGCTTCTCTCAATAGACGTAATGCATCGAGTCTGTGTGAAGATACGTATTGTTCCAATCTTGGCTCTCTTCTAGACAAATGTGTGGCACTAAAGGCCAATATGGAATGCATTAAGAATGGATAATCAAATGCAAGTTCTGGAACATCTTTACTCCAGACCTCTGGTGCAGAAACTTGCGCAGTAGTAATTGTTGCTGACACAACTGTACAGTAATGATGAAATAGCTTCATATCAACGAGGTTCAAATTGGCTTTTGTTGACAGGGTTAACAGTTTTGCAATACCGGTCTCCGGGCTATCCATTATTTTCTCATTGACATCAGCGTTATCAACACTTTGAACGTTTCTAAGGCTAGTAGTTGTAGCTTCATTTGGAACATTTGCTTCTGTTTGCATCGATTTGGTCTTATTTTCAGGAATTTCTCGACCAGCTATAACAACTGCTGATGGAGACATATGATTTGTTAGAGTACTATCCATATTACCCTTCATCATTGGACTTAACTGTGAGAGCATTGATATAGTTGGATTATTTGTCAAATTCGGAGTACTAACATTTCTAGAAGAATCCATTGCTGTTGAATTCATGTCATTATTCTTATTGGAGTTATGTTCAGAACTGCTGTCTTTATTTAAAGAACCATTTTGGTCAATATTGACACGTTCTCTCTCTTGTTCTTGCATATTAGCTAACATTGCTTCTGCAGTACTTGCCTTGGAATTTCTATTATCATCCTTCAACTTCAAACCTAACAACTCTTGAAAATCATATGCGATACCACCGATACCAGCTGTTGGTAAATTCCCTAATGTCTTCAAATTCAAACCCATCTTATTTAATTGTGATAATGAATCTTCTTGTAACTGGATAGGAATTCCACTTGTCGCTTGGTTGAAAATGTTTGGGGTGTTCTGTAGTTGTTGTTGAATCTGAGCAGGAATAATACTTTGGTCCATAGTAATTGGCAATGGCTGAGAAAATTCCTCCGCCGCAGCTTGTGCATCTTGTGATGATGGGTCTTGATTCAATAATTGTTGTAAAATTTGCTGCTGCTGCAATTGAAGTTGTTGTTGCTGTAGTTGTAATTCTTGGTCTTGTTGCAATTGCAATTGTTGATGTTGCTGTAATTGTAATTGTTGATGCAATTGATATTGCAATTGGCTTTGTGCAAGTGTCTGTGTGTTGGAAGATTTTCTAATAGGAAAGCCACTATCGCTAGTATTGTTAGCTGTAGTATTTTCTGAAGTAGGTATTGGAGCGGCTGTTGGACTATTACTTGGTAAATTAAAATTATTACCTAGGAATTGAGTTGGACTAGAAATGTCGAAATTTGCAGGTTTCTCTGCCATTCCTGCCAAATTAGCTAAACCAGCCATACCAGCCATATTCGCCATACCTGCCAGATTATTGATATTAAACCCCATGCTGCTGGCTAAATTTGCTAGTTGTGGCAAAATATTGGCCTGAGCACCTTGTTGACCGTTTGGCGTTTGTGGAATACCTTGTTGTTGAAGAAGAGTTGCAATCAAGTTTGCTGGGAAATTATTCGCATTTTGTTGTAGGTTTGATTGAAAGCTTTCTGTTCCATTCACGTTTGTGCTATTTACAATGACAGGTATATCACCTGGTATATTCTCAGGCATTGTGACACGAGATTGTATAGCAGATAATCCTACCTTAGTATTTTTCTTTAAAGATTGATTTTGTAAATCTGAGAGATTATTATGACTTTGTGATACCCCTAGTACACGTTGTGCACTACTATTGGAGTTAACAGCGCTCGCTAACTGCATCAGTGGAGAAAATTGAGCTTTCACATTGGTATTAATTCCACCAGTACTACGCGGTCTCGTTATACTTGCACCTGCATTCTTATTAGTAGACGATGAATCATTTGCTGATATCAAGTTAGCATGCAATGAATCTAAGGATGTCTCCCTCTTTACCGGGATATCAATCTCCGATTCCAATGAACCATCAGGCTTTCTTGTAATATAGGTAATCCTTGTGTCTGTCTTTTTCCCATTATGTTGAGTAATATCATTGACACCAGTGACTGTATTGTATATACATTCAAGTTTCATGTTGACACATTTCTGACAGGAAGGTTTTCCTTCATCACACTTAACTCTTCTTCTTTTACAGTTAGCACACCCATTTTTTGATTTATTGTGAAATTTCCTCTTTCCTGTTGATGTCTTACTAACTTTCTTCCCATCGATCTCTATGAGTTCGACTACCTTTTCCCGCTTGTGCTTTGTAGTGTTAGTTTTATTTAAAATAGCCTTTTTGATTCGTAGGTTCTCTTGAGCGACAGACGGGCTTCCCATTGCGGTACTATTCAATGGAGATAGACTCGCACTGTTTGTATTCAACGGAGAAATTGAGTTTGAATTAGAATTTAAATTCATGATTTTGAATGCAATACTTTATTTAAAGTAATAGATGTATGAAGGTGACTTTTTGATAGAATGAAGTCCGTTATTGAGATTTTCGTTTGGCGTAATAGGAATGTAATGGTATCCTACAATATGAATGAATAAATGATGTAAAATATGAATAAATGAATGAATAAATGAATGAATGAAGAACGTTAGCCCAAAGGAAAGCCAACAATATATGATATGGAAAACGATTAACTAATGTTTGTAATGGATGTTTGTTTCTCTCTACTTGGTGAAAGGCAAACTAAAAAAAAAATTTAAAAACCAAGTTTTCCCTTCGGTTTCCTGTTTTGGAGAGACAGTAAAATAATAACTGGGAACGTTATTAGGTAACTTTGATAATATTGTACAATAGCACCTGTGAAGATTTCTTTGTAATGCTCAGTTTTAGTGACAATATACAGAACAATAGAATACGCTTTTGCTACTAAATTTTCTGTAAGGGTCGCGGTTGCAATAACTTTGAGTTACCTGGATATTTCCTAATTTGCGTCGGTTCAGATTCCAACAGTTGCTAAAAATTGCTTTCCTTCGTTGATCGAGCACAATTCAATGGATAGTTACAATCGGGTATATATATTAGTGGGTGGGCAAGATAACTGTGTTACTCATCGCCAACTGAGGCAATTACTGTCCCGATGCAGAGATCGAAAGCACCGTAGTCCCTGTTGGCACGGTTCATCACTGGTAAACAAACCCGTGCAGAATCGCTTCGTAGTGTCAAAGTGAATTTCCCTTGCTTCATGGGAAAAATTTTCCGGTCTCCGCAACTCACCTGCATAAAATTAACTGAACCTCCGCGGACCACAACGCGCCTTTTCTGTCAGTCTAGATAGAGGGAGACAACTGGTGATGTCTCTCGTCGAAGTTGTGGATGCTGCAGGGTATCAACACTGCTTGTGATAAGGTTGATCCCACGGAGGTACTTCACTGTCGAGGTCATCCACAGTATGCTAGTCGGTGGCTGAATAATTTACCCCTCTGATGCGATCGTTACCCTAATGCCTCGAGGGCTCATGTACAGGTTTCTCTCTGTGCGTGCAATGAACTATGTGGGTTTCTTGATGACAGTTCTGTCCTTCCGTGTCTGGACTTTAAATATAAACATTCTTTGAGGTGTAACACCTCAAAGGTTAAACATACAGAGACATCTCGCGTTTTTAGTTGCTAAAACTAATTTGGTTCCATGATAGGTAAATATTTTTGTAACTTTATCATTATACATAGGTTTCCAATTTTTAGACACTCATGCATATCTGTTATATTCTTGCCAAGACAAACTTTTCTTAATATATATATATATATATATATATATATATTTATTAATAATATGTGTGTTTTGTAATGTATGTGATATCTATATATATGGCCTATATAACTACTAGACAACATATTCGAATTAAGTATGTTACATAAATGTGGTAGTGGGAAAGGTGGATGCCAAGGAATTAGAGATACATAATACACAAAGATGAGAGGACATCATAATAGTATCATCACATCTAGTGAGCATGTGGATCTTCCTTTGGTTGTTCAGGATCAACATTGATCATGGTATCAATTCTCAAGATGGCAATACAGGCCTCTAGAGCAGACTTTAAAGACTTGATCTTACTTACAGTAGGTTCTAAGACACCTGCACTCACCTCATCGACAATTTTACCTCTGATTAGATCTAAACCATAGTTCTTGTAGTTCTTTCTCTTCAAATCGTCTGGCTTAGCAACTTGGCTTGCAGCATGATAGGATCTTAACTTGGCAATCAAATCACTAGAGTCTTTAGCAGCATTCACGGCTAGAGTCTTTGGAATGATTAATAATGCAGCGGCAAATTCAGCGATTGCTAATTGTTCACGAGATCCAACGGTAGTAGCAAAGCTATCTAAGTATATGTTTAATGCAGTTTCAACACAACCACCACCTGGAACAACATGGCCGCTCTCTAAGGTTCTCTTGACAACACATAAGGAATCATGTAAAGAACGTTCCATTTCATCTAATGAGTAATCGTTAGGACCACGTAAAACAATAGATGAGGAAGAGTGCTTAGATGTACCCTTGATTAAAATACATTCATCATCAGAGAACTTAGCTTGAACAACTTCTTGACAAGTACCCAAGTAACTAGATTCAAAAGTTTCATTGCCTTCCAAATTAGACATATCACTGATTAAAGTAGCACCAGTTGCACGTGCAATTCTTCTTAAATCTTCCTTTTTACAACGTCTGACGGCCATTATGTTAGCTTCTACAAAAGCCTTTAGACATAAATCATCAATACCCTTAGTAGTTAGGACAACTTGAGCACCGGCATTAATGATCTTTTGAACTCTTTCTAACACAATACCGGATTCACGCTTACGGATTTGTTCCAATTGTTCTGGATCATCAACGTTAATTTGAACACCCATGGCCATTCTGGCCTTTTGCAAATTCAAATCTAAACAAGCAATCTTAACGTTACCACCACCAATCTGCTTTGGCATAGCTTGAGATGCAATTGTACAGTTCAACGCATAACCTTGAACCAAGACAGATTCAATAGCAGACTTACCGTGGGCCTTTAGGATATTCACGGCCTTGACTGGATATTTGGTTTCACCCTTAGAATTTGTAGTCTTAACAGCTAACAGGGAATCAACAACCATATTACTGAAAAAGTCAGAATCAGCACCAATTATCTTGGAGGACATACTGGTCTTAGCAATATTAACTAAGGTTTCCTTACCTAATGATTCAACACTTAAAGATAAAACTTCATTTATGAAACGGATAGCTTCTCTTAGGGCAACTCTGAAACCAGTGATAATGGTGGTTGGATGAATCTTATTCTTGACTAATTCGTTAGCTCTCTTCAACAATTCAGATGCAATAATGACAACACTGGTAGTACCATCACCAATTTCACGATCTTGTTGTTGGGCTAATTCAACTAAAATCTTACCAGCAGGGTGTTGAACATCTAATAAAGACAAAATCGTAGCACCATCATTGGTAACAGTAAAATCACCTATATCATCTACTAACATCTTATCTAAACCAACTGGACCTAAAGATGACTTGACAACGTTAGCCACAGCCATAGCAGCTAAGACATTCTGGTTACGAATATCATCACCACTAATCTTTTCACCACCTAAAAATAAGGTATCTGAACGAGAACTATTGAATAATTGAGACATTGTGGTTTGCTGTATTTATTTTATTCTGTTGTTCTTTTGGTGCAACATTTCGTCAAATATTATTTTTGCCACTTTTTTTTGTTTTTTCACTTCGATAATTTTTTTCATTGTAGGAAACGATCTCCACATGAATGAGATGGAAAAATATTATACTTACAGTCGAGGACAGATCAGATTGAGATCTTGGAGGACAAAAGAGATTCTCTGAAGAAGGGGAGCCACCTTTACCCGTATGGAAGACATAGCTTCCAGTTCAGTTTCAATATTTGAATTTTTGTGAATAAAAAATAACTTCAGATTGATTGATTGATTGATTGATTGATTGATTGATTGATTGATTGATTGAATAAAATAATATAATATAAAGTAAAAAGAAAAATACAGAAAGGCAGGTATCCCAATAAACTAGTAAAGAACATTTGTCTTAAAATGGAATAAAAATTAAAATTATACTTATTTAGAGAGTGTCTCATCAATGATTATTGGTTTAATAAAAAGAGATTAGTTTCATCAAAAAGAAAAAAAGACTCGCTTCATTCCCTTCTTTCTTTCAATATTTCAACTGTTTCACACTGGTGGATTGCATTTAACTATATAATGTTCCAGTTTGCAATGTTCTTCTTCTTGTCATGGTTTATCTTGGCTAGTGTATACCTTCTTTTTCATGACCTACTCTACAAGATAGTGCACTTCTTACTCTTCTTAATAACAGGTGGTTCTAATGCAGCGACAATAGCTTCGTCAAAAACATTCTTTAGACCACGTTGGGTTAAAGCAGAACATTCGACGTATTTAACAGCTCTTAATTCTCTAGCTAATCTTTCACCTTGTTCGACAGTAATTGGACGTAATCTTTGTCTTTGTAACTTTTCAATAATGACTTTGTCGTCTCTTAAATCTATTTGTGTACCAACAATTAAACATGGAACACCAGGGCAATGGTGATGAACTTCTGGGAACCACTTTTCCTTAACATTCTCGAAGGATGGTGGAGCAATAACACTGAAACAGACTAAGAAAACATCTGTTGAAGGATATGAAAGGGGTCTCAATCTATCGTAATCTTCTTGCCCGGCGGTATCGAACAGACCTAGAGTGTAAGGTTCATCACCAATCATGACTGTTACTGCATAGTTGTCAAAAACAGTTGGGACGTAATCAGCTGGAAATTGATTCGTTGTGTATGAAATTAAAAGACAGGTCTTCCCAACAGCACCATCACCAACAACAACACATTTTAGAGTTTGCATTATGATATTATTTTACTTTCTTTAAGTATATTGAGGTATTCTAGTTTCCCTAATTTAGCTAAAATGTAGAGTAATAAAACAAAAAATGGAACGACAGAAGACTATATGAACTGAGTAAAACTTAATGTTTAAACGATCCTATACTATATGGCTTTGGATACCTTGTATTATTAACCTTGGTGTTATTTTTTTTGAGAACTCTCCTGATTATTATTGACAGATATCGCTTTATCATTTTTCGTTTTTTTGACTTTACCTGTTCCAGGCAAAAAAAAATATTTTGATAAAAAACAAGCAACTAACGGCTGGGTAATATATAATTACCCGCATTTATTCAAAATGAAAGGAATTAACAAATAATGTTAACAACCAATAATGGATTTCACTTACATTTCTCTATAAATACACATACATAATTGTCAATAGATATGCTTTATATATACCCATTAGGTTGTAAGTGACTCAGATGTAATGTTTCCCCTATTCTTCCTCTGAATCTTCCTCTTCTTCGGATGATTCTTCATCAGCAGTTCTTAACCATTCAACCCATTTAGAAATCAAGTTCTTAACTTCATCGTACTTTGAATCAGTAGAAATGTTATCCCACCATTTGTAAATAATATCTTCTTCCAGGATATCATTATCATATAATGTATTTAAAGCAGTGAAGAGAATTAGATCATGTTTAGCAAAATCTTCTTCAATAACTCTATCCATTATAATGTCCATTAAGTCAATGTATTCTTCTTCATCAAAAGCTTGTCTTTTAAATAAGTCACCCCATTGGTTAAAAACCTTACTGACAGCATCCTTTGGACCCAATGTTTGAGTAGTAATGAAATGGTATATTCTCTTTAATAATGCAATGACAGTAACGGTTCTGACTTCATGATAAGTGACATTCATACTCATTCTCAAAGTGTTCAATTCCAACAAAGCAGTGTCAATATCGTGGTTGTTCTCCAAAGCTCTTTCAACTGTGGCTATACCTTCTTTTTCAAAGTCTTCTTCTTCTTCTTCTTCGTCATATTCAGAAGCAAGATCTTCTTTATCAGTGTACATACTATTAGAGGACATGGTTCTCTTCTTCTTCTTTCTCTTTGTAACAGAAGAGATGGATGTATCACTTAAGTATAATTCATCCATTTGACGTGTTAAGGAATTGTAAGTTCTGTATTCTTCAATTGAATCATCTTCGTCATCAGAGACATCACTCTCATAGATACAACCCCTACCGTTAGTACCAACCAAAGTTGTTTCAGTTTCGTTATCAGTATCAGAGTCGTTTAATTCATCTTCACTGTCACCTAAATCAAAAGTAGAGGATTGTATGTTCTTAACTGGGACTGCAGATATCTTTGTACCCTTCGGAACTTCGATGTCGTCATCAATAACAACATCAAAACCAACAATACAACCATCGTTCAAAATAACATTGTCACCCAACTTAGCACCAGCAACAATAGAGTGTTCTATGATACTGTTGCTCCCTATTATAGAATTATCCCAAATGTAACTGTCTTTAATTTCAATACCTTCAGCAATTTGACAATTTCTGCCAATAACTGAGTTTTCAATAATGGTACGAGACCCAATCTTGGTTCCTGAACCAATTGCAGTACACTTCCCAATCTTACATGATTGGGCTAAAACAACATTATTTTCCTTGTAGATATGTCTGGATTCATATGAATAAGTTTGATCTTCCAACATGTTGCAATCTAAGACCAATGGGTAACACCATCTTCCAATAAAATCTTGAGAGATGGTATCATATGATTGCCAACTTTCAACTCTCACAGCATAATCGTCGGTTAGGTATGCGTATATGTGTTTACCCAGGATATCACTTGATATGACACCCTTAACAAAATCAGATCTCAGAGATTGATAATCAAAATTTTCTTGGAAGATTGGTGGAACATGTGGAGTACAGATATCAATTCTACAATCAATCAAATCGTTTCTCATTACAAATTCATCAACATTTTCCAATAATTCTGGGTCAATTTGAACAGAGGTCTTTTCCTTGGAAGTGATCAAAGGTAAGTCCTGGTAGTAAATACATCTGTTGGTATCCTTTTCCAATACAAATGCAGCTGGTTCGTATGTTCTGGTCTTGTAATATTGGGTAGCTTCACTCAAACACATAGTGGCGATGTGGTCCTTGTCTTGTGCATGCATTTTCTTGTGGAAAGTTAGCATCTTATCGAAATCGATGTTGGTAACAACATCACCACTTATCATAATGAAATCACCAGTAATGGTGCCTCTGTTATCCAAGTCCCTCATAACGTCACCAACAGATCTAGCTTCTGGAGACAAGATGGTAGATACTTTAAATGGAGACCAAGGTAAGTTCCATTTCGAGTTTTCAATATATTCATCAATTTGGTTAGCGTGAGAAGAACAGATCAAGTAGACTTCACTGACACCACTCTTTGCCAAAAATTCCAGAGTATATTCAATTAAAGGAGTATTGGATAATGGTAACAAACATCTTGGTTTGACAGCAGATAGAGGCATAAATCTTGTTTCAAAGGAATCGGTCAGGACAACTGCTTGTAAACGGTCATCGACTTCATCTACCTCCTTATTGACTTTATTAGATTGATTATTGTTCTTACTTTTCTTTGGGGCCATGTTTAGCTGTATTCGCTTCGAGAAGTAACTGTTGGACAATTCTATAAGCTTTGCAAACCAATTAATCCGATTCTTAAGTGAACTTGTTGCTCATCTATAAAATATTTCACCTAGTGTCTCGCACTAACTGAAGATGGGAGAAAATAATTTTGCAAAAAAGTTTCAATTATCGTAGAGAGTGATGCCAATGTTTCGGAAAAACAAAAAAGAAAGTGCTCGAGGTGGGGTTTGAACCCACGACGGTCGCGTTGCTTGAAAGATCCTTTTTAGGGACCGTACTTGTACAGTAAAGCTCTCGTAGGAGATGCCACTATAAGCACGAAGCTCTAACCACTGAGCTACACGAGCATTTTCTAAGAATGTCAAAAATTATCGTTTGTTTTGTTCTGGATATTTTCTGATTTTAGTAGGATATGAATTTTTGAAGATGAGGAATTTTAGATAGAAAGCTGTTTAATGGATACAGGTTTATCCATAATTTTATTTAAAGATTAATTTTTATTATTTTTTTTTTACTTTATTCACTTAGCAACAACAATATATATGTGTGAATGTTGAGCAAACAAAAGTAAATTTTATTCTCAATTTGTAATCTGTTGCATGTATTTAATAATTAGATTAAAAGTCCCAATGGAGTTTTTCATTTAAACAATAAAATTAGTTAAGTGATGAGAAATGATGATTATATGTTATTACTTTTAAAAAATTTATATAGATATTTAATTAATACTTATATAGTAATGCAGATTTGTTTTCGTTGTAGTGAAATATTAGTAATCAGGGGTTGTCTGTATAATCTGCAATATTCGGATTATCCTTATATCTGCAAACTGGCTTGGCGTCAACTGAATCTTCAATAAATTCAAACATTCTATTTGCGTAATCTCTAGGAGGAATTGCACTTACTACTCGTCTTTCATGACTTAAGCTTCTCCAGAATGTTTCCAACTTCTTTAATAAAGAATAATTTGTCAAACAGTCAATAATACCAATATAATATATGATTTCTGTATCCTTATTGAATTGATCTGAAGATCTAATACCACCCTCAAATTGTTTAAAAAAATGTGGCATCATTGATCGTTGGGTAGGTGGGCTAACAATTTTAGCCTTACGTTCTGTTTTCTTAATTTCTCTTTCACCTTCTATTTCTGGAATATGATCTTCATCTGAATCGCACTCTTCATCCTCCATATTTTCTATCTTGTCTTTACTCATATCATGAATACCAATTAATAAGGAATAATCCATAATATTCAATTTTGCCAATAAGTCAATATCACTTTTCAATTGAGTCAAAAATTTCTTCTTTTTCAATGGACCAAACTCAACACGTTCTTTTCTATCCAACCAATTCAGATCCTTCAAAACAGGTCTACATGTCTTATCTTCCTCCATTTCTTTATAATCAACTTTCGTCAATCTACCCCAAGTAGATCCCTTTAAATCAAAAGTTCTATGAATCTCCAAATTCGGTGGGAACAAATTATTCATGACTAGGAAATAAATCTTTCTATGTTTAATCTTATTCTCAAATGAAATTGGCATTTTGACTCTATGCAAACCATAAAATTGGCAAATCAAGGTATCTGAGTTATTCTTAATATGAGAATAATATTCTTGCAAATGTCTTCTTAAATGGATATGTTCAGAATGATGAATGGTTTTTATTATATATCTGTAATCCCTAGAATAATAGAAAAAGGAACCACTCTTGCCTGGAGAATTTAATTCACTTAGAATGTATTTTGACGTCAAAGAGACCAAGTAGTCGGCCGGATCCAATCCAAACAATGCCCTTAATTCTCTAAATACCTCGGGGCAATAGTCTTTAAATTTGAACGCATATTGTGATGAAGGTGTTAATTCATTACCATGATAATCGAATGCTAATTTCTTGTTAAATTTAAAATCTGCAGGAGTTAATGGTTTCATAATTCCAGAACAACGAGACACGGCGACTCTGATACCAGTTAACATATTATAAGCAATGATAAAATTTACATGACCCTCACTGACTTTATTACCGATGAGAACTCTGTCATCGTCGATCAGGAATGCCTTACGGTTACGTTTCATGCCCTTTTTATGATGTAGAGACTCTCTCATCTTCTTAATCTCTCTCTTTGCAGAGTCAGAAGTTTTTAAACCATTTAAGTCCGTGGAGACTCCTTTATCTTGCTTTAAGGTGGCTGATGGAACGTTTGCATTTGAATGGGCACGAAGATGCATATGTGGTCTCGGAAACTGATGCAGTTTGGGGATAGGCAATGAACTTATAGAATGTGTTTTATTATAAGTTGGCATCTGCGTTGGTAAGTTCGAAACCAAGTTGGAACTGTCAAGAGATCCCAAACTTGAATTATCCAATGGTAATGGGACAATCTGCGAATGCTTGGATGCATGGAATGGTATGTTTGTCCTTACAGCTTCTTGCATTTCCCTTTTTGGCTTTGATGATGATCTCCTGGAGACGGTTTTGTTTAATAAGATGCCATCATCTGTTGTATCATGAATATATGAATCCGTGTGAACTAAATTGGTAGCGTTTTCTAGTAGTTCAGGACCCGAGGATACGCTTCGTGTTACTTTATCATTTTGTGAATGAGACGTCAAACTATCCCGCATAGCTTTTTTATTGGATGTGTTACTTTGTGCTATGGAGTGCAATGGATGATCATTAGACTGAGACGTTTCATTTGACGTTATTTTTGTATTAATATCTTGCTGCTTGCTAGTGTTACCGGCTGGTATTGGTTTTATATCAAGTGGGTCAATTGAGATTGAAAATCTATGCAGTTTTGTTATTGTCGCGTTATTGGCATTATTATTATTATTATTGTTATTATTATTATTATTATTATCATTATTGTTGCAATTGAATGTGGTTATAAACGTTGAAGTTGAATTCATATTAGAGTTAGACGCAATGATTTGATCAGCTAAAGAAGTTGATTTAGTAAAAAGTTGTCTTTTCCTTGGGGTTAGCTCTTCTACTGAAGTCGGCGATGATATTTCTCCATCTGATATAAATTTGGGACTCTCCATGTTTGAATCTGAATTTGAGGAGGAATGACAATTCTGTATGGAGGTCCCACCACTATTTCGGGTTTTTTTGTTTATTATTGTTGTTGTATTTGAAATTGTTTGTCGGCTGTTTGAGGTTTCCTTTGTTGATCCACCCATAATGGGTTCCTTGGAATTTATATATGGTGGGTTGAATAGAGTCGCCGATGGTAAATCCAATCTCGACCCGCTCATTCCAATCCTTTCAAATAGAATATATATATTTGTGTGCTCTTTGTGTGCTCTTTGAGTGCGTTATTGATGATGATGCAATTTGATATTTAACTTAACACGCAATGTGGAAAGATCAAGGAGTAATCACTATGCCAGAAAGATAAAGAAATGTTATTGATAACCACAATCTATCGGGAAACCTTTTGTTATGCGATAATCTGATGGGCTACTTCTGCCTCTGTGGATTAATAATCTTCTTTTTACTGAGTCTTCTTTTTCCTCAAAATTTGTTGTTTGTTTTTTTCCTTAATAGAGAAAATACAAGAGACGCAAGGGAAAAGATATATTCTGGAGGTTGATTCACGCGACTCTCACACGGAATTTGACTGGGGGAAACAGAAGAAGTGACCCCATGATGTCTCCATCACCACTTAACTATAACTATACATATCTATACACGCACACACATCGTCAGAATCCAGACTGCGATAGTTGCCACAATACATTGCTCTGTTCGAGATGTTTCCATACACAGAGATGACTATTTTACTAAAACAAAGATGAAAATATAAAAAAAAAGAATACAAAATGCACTCCGTCAAAAACGATACAATACAGTCACGTGTAAAATTACCCTCCCTCAAAAGTTTATTATTCATGAATTTGAAGGCTGTACCCCGCTTTCTAAGCCGGGTTTAATCGGGTAACCGCTCAGAGAGAGAGAGAGAGAGAGAGAGAGAGAGAGAGAGAGAGTGTGTGTGTGTGTGTGGAATTACCAAGATGTGTATAGAATGTGTCGTTGAATCATAGTTATGGTGTATGTCCCCAGTGTAGACTTCTATAAGTGAATACATGTCAGAGTCTCGAGAATAGTTTGTCCCTTCTATTGTACTGGAAAATTTTTCTATGGGATTACCATTTTATTTTTGTTGGCGGCCCAGTGTGGGCGCTTATTTTTTTTTCTTGCCGTTAAAAAAAATAGTCCACTTAATAGACTCCCATTTACAATTGGATAGTCGAATAACAGACTAGGCTGTATCCTATAAAGCAATATTGACTATTGATCCTATCTTCAGGGTGTAATTCTATATAAAAAGTTTTATTACAAGAAGTCTTTCCTGCTTTTAATAGCTTTCTTCACGCTCTTTTTAATTGCATCCCATTCAGAGTCTCCAGACGCTAATCCTATATCTGATAAATAATACCACAACATCAAAAAATTATCAACTCAGCAAGTTTACTCTTTCCTCCTTTCTTCATGGATACTACAGAAACACAGACAGATATGCACAGGAATCAATCCCGGTCCTTATCTTTAAAGACAGAGGAAACCGAACCCAATTCTGATTATAATAGAATCACATTTCAAAAGAATTCCGATTACAAACAATCCATCGCCAGACAGGGTCTCTCCCCAAAGGATATCCAGTCTGTGAAGACCGAATACGATGAAAATCCTTTACTATCAATCACAAAAGTTACCGTGGCTCCAAATAACACCCCAGTGGAAAGCCCCTCTACTTCTCCGTTCCATCCAATATCCTCATCTGGCACCCAATACATAGCGGCGAATAGACCTAATACTGTCACTACAGGGAAAGAGAAGGAGAAAACATCACATGATTCTTCAATGGGACATAACAAGAATGTATACCAAGAGACAAATACCACACAAGATCAACAGGAAACCATTCAACCTCAGACTTTTACCTCAGAGGATCCAACTTCACGTGCTACAACGAACACAGTATCATCTCAAACAAATACAAGGACTACATCTCAAACAAATACTCCTTACTCACCTCCAATATCAACTCCAAACAATTATACCACCAATTCACAAAATTCGCAGACAAGCAACAGCGGCAAAGAAAAAAACGACGGCGGCAAAGCAATCAAGAAAATTGAAAATGCAAAAAGTCACGTGCCAGCCGAGAACGATCCAGTAGAGATTATGAATAGAAATATACCACAGAGTAATGAGAACCACGGGAAGTCCCAAGAGGGTTCCGACTCTATGGGGATGCATCCTATGGAGTTTAGCTTTGATAACAACAAGGACAAAACGGACCCGAATACGCATGGAGTTGGGGATAGCAACGGGAGAATTAAGATGTCGTCATGGATTAATTCGAAGTATCCAGACGCTGAGATTTATTCTTTGCTGGACCATATGCATAACTCAGCTGGTGGAAATGGTACCTCTAGAGGTATTAATCCAAGGAGAAAGTCTACAGAGACGACGTATACATTATCAAATGATAATTTGTCATCTCCGAAGCCACCAAAATCTAGTGTTCTGATCACGGGAAGCAAAGATACCACCAGTGAACTTGGGAATAGCCAGTACATGGAAAAATTTAACACATCATCGGTGTCCGTCTCGCCAGATCATACGATGGAGAGACGTCAGATTCAAAGCTCAGGTGAATTTGTTCCAACAAATCCTCCAAAATATATCAACTCAAGACTAGATGGATTGAGGTCGAGAATGTTGACGGATCCGAAATCAACAACACCAAAATTAGAAGGTGTCGAAGATGATCTTGGAAATGCAGCTGCGGTCCTCTCTAATATGAGATCATCTCCCTTTAGATTTGGTAGCAATAATTTATCTAACTTGACAACAAGTGCAAGTAGACCACATTCATCCTCATTTTCAAGAGGGAATTTGTACTCGAGACCGAGGTTAATCATTCACAGATTAGAAGGGAAGATAGATCAAACAGAACATACAACGCCATCCAATACCGATATTGCCATTTCGGACTCAGAGGAAGAGCAAGAAAACCCAGAGATGACTTCTAAAGAAAGCGTTATTAAGAATGAAAAATTACCACCAACAAACGTAACTTGGAATAAGAACGGTAAACGTATCTTTATGGGTTCTGCTGAAAGTGAAAAGAAAAAGATGAACAAAAAGATTAAAACTAGCATAATGAATATTAAAGTAGGTGGTCCAAAGAAACCCATCAAGAAAAACAAATCAAGTATTAATACTCTCAAGGAAGGTGGAATGCATATTGATACATGGACATCAACAATGCCAAAGCCCAGTCCGAATGCAGGCACAAGATCTAGATCGGGTTGTTGGATTTGTAGATTAAGGAAGAAGAAGTGTACCGAAGAAAAACCACATTGTTCAAACTGTACGCGTCTGAACTTGGTTTGCTTGTATAATGAGACCAAACCTGATTTCATCATTGACCCTCAAAAGAAAAATGAAAAATTAAATGAGATTAGAAAACGCACAAGGGAATCCAAGAGAAACGCTATGAAGAAGAAGCCTTAATAACGTTTATATTTACATAACATAAATACAAGGATATTTACATAATGAATCAAAACGAATTACAGAAAGAGAATTATTTATGTATGCATTTAAACGGCGCTAACGAATATGTATCATATCTATGGATATAAAACTTGACATCATTTTATAAATAAGTCTATTGCCATGGGTTATGACCGTATGGGAACGCTTGATGCTGCTGTTGCTGCTGAGATGAGGTTCTGTTATATTGCTGCTGTTGCATACCATATGATGTAGTTCCACCATATGGATCCATCCAGAATGATGATACGGAGGAGGAAGGTGAAGAATTTGACGTCACATTGCTGCCTGAGCTAGGTGGGACAATACCTGGTGGTGGACCTATTGGAGGATATGATATTTGCTGGGTTTGTTCCATATAATTTCCTTGTGGTTGTACTGCGTAATATTGAGAGTTTTGATAGCTATATGGTGTATTTTGCATATTAGGTTGAAATGGTGGTTGCATTGGTTGAACACGATGTTGATGATGTTGTTGTTGTTGTTGTTGTTGTTGTTGTTGTTGTTGTTGTTGTTGCTGCTGCTGGATTGCTTGTGGAATTGGAGCAGTAGTGGTTGGAAGCATACCATAGGGATACATAATTGATAAGGAAGCTTGTTGAGAAGACTGATCTTGCGTGTATGACAACATTTTTGAAGTTTGCGATTCTGATGAAGGTTGGAAAACATTATTAAGTAACTTCTTTTGCTGCTCACATCCAGAATGTTCCATAGTTGGATTATTCATTTGGCTATTGATATCTCTTAAGGAATTTTCGAGAGAACTCATTGATAAGGCTGAATTGCTTGAAGATGGTGCCGATGAATAATTTCCTTTCATTTCATTCTCATTCTCAGTGGAAAAAACATCAGCTATGATTTGATCCGTAATCTTAGTTGTCAACCCCATGCTTGGCTTGGTATTAATTGTATCAGGGGCTATAGGGACAGAAGAACCACTATATACGTATTTTTCTGGATTTCTGGTCTCTTGCAATTTGGCCTCGAGATCACTAACAGATACACTTCGCTTATCATTTTTGTTAGTTTTTTTGTTTCTCTTATCTCTAAAATTACCATCCTTTTTCAATTCTATCTTGTCTTTTAACATTTTGCCAGTCATTGGAATAACACCCTTCAAGTTCTTACCACCCATAGGCTTACGTGCATCAATAATCGTTCGCTTCTCAATTCGTCTTTCTTTTCTGTTATCATTGATAATAAATATACATTGATTATTATCCCACTTAATCTGGCACTCATTTTTAGTAAGCAATTCCTTACCTAACCTGACAATAGCCCTCATTTTCAAAACTCCCTCCATTTCTGGTGACAACTTTCCAGATTCTGGAGAATATCCCAACATTCTATTAATCTTTTCATCTGATTCAAATATAGTTCTATCGTCAAAATCACTTAATTTATACTGAATAGGAGAAAAGTTAGACATCATAATATCTTCTTGAAAGAAATAGTCTCTAGTCACTTCCTTATTAATGTCAGCAGAATCGACATACTCACTCTGTAAGATTTGATTTACAAGAGTGGCCAAATTTTGACAAAATGATTTTTCCTTTAGGGCAAATTGCAATACTAAAGGATTAACTTTCAACCAAGATAACACAACTCTTATTATTCCAAGATACTGGAACGTATCAAAATCCTTATTCCACATTTCTAGGATAACATTTTCGATTACAGTAGAAATGTAGGTAAATACGAACTTCAAATAATCAATTTTCTTACTTTCTAAATTTTTCTGTTCAGGTTTCTTAGAATCAAACATTCTTACCATAGAAAATCCACCAATAGCAATCACTAAATTTTTCATGATGAGATCGATATTTTTAATATATCTTGTTGATACTCTCTCTAAAAGTAATGATTCCATATGATTTAGACCAATACCATTAAGTACACCATCTTCCTCCCATATATCCTTGTTAAAGTTATAGCCGAATAAAGCTAAAAAATAATACTCAATAATTTCTTTATTAACAATCTTTATTCCTCTTATTTCTTCCTGATGAATATTTTGCAACAGATTGATTGCTTTGCTATGCAAATGGGAGTTAACTTCATTTATCAAACTCTTAAAACTAGCCATAGCAAGTCCGCTAGGGACACCAATTAATATGGCCCTCACAAATTCATAATTTGCTAAACCCAGTTCTTCACATTGTATATATATCAAACTTCGTTGGAAATATGATTCACCAATTGATGGACAAATTAGGATTGCTGCATCTAGGTAATTGAATGACTTTTGAAAATCTGAAATAACATACTTGTTATGTATCTTTTCATTTAATGCTCTATAACGATTCAACATTCCCATGTACAGTAAACATCTATGGTATGTGAGCATGACTAGTGGGGTTAACTGCGACTTTATCTCTGGATGATCGGATCGTTCACTGACCTCTAACTTGAGTAATTCATGAATGTTATTTGGAATAATGCATGATGTATCTAAGTTATTTTGTATCATTTGTAAGACATCAACGTAAAATACGGTAATAGAATTAGAAAACTTTCTTAATTTTGAATTCATCTTTCTAAATGCTGGGAAATATTTGGTTTGATTCTTAGAAGTTGACTTAAGAACTACCTTCCTAAATGATTGGAACCACTTAAAGATTGGATACCATAACTTTTCCCATGTGAGATCTAAAATTGTCGGAATAGTCTTAATATCAATTGTATCTTCTCTTTCCAATTGCACAATAAACAAATCCTCTATCAATTTATTCAATTTGGAGTGCACAAAGGTAAGGAAACCATTAAGCAAAGTATAATCCTCAGACAATTGGTTCGATTTGAAGATATCATTTAGCTGATCTCGATATAGTTCAATGTTTTCCCTTATGTAGGCAACTTGATCAGTTGATTTTTTGTTTTCAGAATTCATTTAGTGAATTTCTGATTGTTATGGTAATAATATAATAATTGATAATTTAAATCTTATAAAAAAATACGATCTAGTTAACTTCACATATATGTCGGTACCTTGGCTACAAGTGAACTATATAGTCTAATTGTATCTGTGCACTTCTCTTAAAATTTCATCAATGGATGAATTAACACTGCATTGTGAGTGCAAAAAAAAAACAATTGTTCCGGGTAAAGATACCTTTTCTACATACACTTAATAATCATATTGTTACAAATGCATTACTTAGTTCGCTGTCTTTTCATGTGTAAGGGAGTTGGTAGGTTTACTACTATTGTTAATAATAATACTACTCATGGAGGTGGATCTACACCAGCAGTTCGAATCTTGGGATTCGACTTGTACCCATGCGTTAATGTTTGCATTTTCAAGAATCTTTTCTACTCTCTTCTTGATAATTGTTGAGTTTTCACCGTCTGCATATTGAACATGAATGTATCCCACTAATAATGAATCTTTTCTTTTTTCATGATCATGGTTATGCTCTTCATTACAGACATTATGATGACTATGCTCGTGTCCATGCTTTTGGTCGTGACTATGATCATCATGATCATGAGAATGCTTATGTGAATGTGAATGGCCATGCGACTGTCCTGAGGAATCTGGTTGGTATGGCCAGAATCTTGGAGTTGTGTACCCAGTGATACCTGGGGTCATTGATATTTGATTCAACGTATTCTTTACAAGATTGTGCTTCTTATCATCCAATCTCAATAATATATTAAAGGTTGTAGAATTTAATAATGGAAGAGCACTTAAAGAAATCAAGGATGCAATGAAAATAGAAGCTATAGGGTCAAATATATGCCATCCTGTCATCTTAATTAGCAACGTAGAGATAACGACACCTACAGAACCCAATGTATCAGCTAATATATGTAAGAAAATACCACGCATATTATCACCACCTGCACCATGGCCAGTGTGATCGAAAGCGACTAGACCCATTAGATTCACTAAAAGGCCTAATATGGCAACCACTAGCAATTCTGATGTACCTTCGAGATGTATTGGGTTAAACATACGACCGATAGATTCAACATATATACCAACGACAATGCCAATTAGAAGAATACCGTTTGTAAACCCCGCAAGAGTCTCTAGATACTTTAAACTAAATGGAAATTTATCTGATGGAGGATTCTTCGATAAAATTGAAGCTAAAAGACCTAAAAACAAGGATGTACAATCTAATGCCATATGTAAGGAATCTGATAATAACCCAAGTGATTTTGAACGGAAGGAATATAGCAACTGAACAAACATGAATGTTGTATTCAGTAAAAGAAACGAAAATATTGATCTAGTTTCCTTGTTTGTGACAATTTGTTTAAATATGCTACTGTTCATCTCCTTATTGTGAGAATGGGATTGAGAGTGGATACGATGTGAGTTTGCTAATATTTTTTCACTACCATTAGCCTCCCATCTTTGAGATATGAATTCTGAGGCAAAAACGAATGCCACTGTTAGGACGTCATTCATAATTGATAATGCAATAGAGTTAAATGAAAGATACTGTAAAATAATAGCCATGATACCGATGAAGCATACGATATATTGTGGGAGAGTAGAGAAAATAGCTCTTTCTCTTTCTAGAGAGTCCATTACAGAATCTTGTAATGAAAGGAAAAAGATAGTAACACATCCGATGAACACAAATACCATTAAGAATTGTAACTTGAATAATGGATAACATATTGAAAGTAGATATAATAGAGCGATGGAAATAAGTGATGTTAACACGACGACTGTCGTTAATTTCTTTTCATCGAGCTTGTTTGCGGTCTTCTTTTCAGATGAATTGGATTCATTACTCATAACTTTATATTTGAGGAGAGGGTATGAATAACGTAATGCGAAAACTAGACATGTGTAAAGTAATAGACTTACGAAAAAGAAGACACCTTTATTTTCAATCCGTGCAAAATTTTTGATGATATTATTCTCATTATTATGATTAATGACAGCACATAGCAGTATCAATGGACCAAAATATTTTAGAAATGAGATCCATTCTAACGAGAATTTATTGTTGCTCTCGATGATTTGTTCTATGGCTAATATTGAAAGACACGAAGTTTGGATTGAATTTAGAATAATATTCAACTGACATATGATCAACATTGTCACTGCAACTGGGAGCACAGAATTCCATGCTTTATTTATAAATTTGAATGCAATACCAGCACTAACAAAGACAGAAGCAGCGAACAATGGTATTATAAACAATCTGATAAATGTATCCAAATACAATATACCGTTACCCCCATTCAGTAGGGCCACTACATCTATCGGGAGTATTGTGCTTATTGCTGAGTTTGCATGATGTTCTGGGTTGTGTACGTGGTTGAATTGTTCCAGAATGTCCTGATAGGTGGGTATTATAAGGTTACTGGATAATATGATGGTAGGGTATGAAATAACCAAAGGCACCTTCGCTAAGAATTCCTGCAAAACCATACCTGTCTATTAAAAAAAAAAGCGGACGGGTAGTTGGGTATCAAGTATGTTTGTCAATGTGTACCGGTAATGCTCTTAAGGTAGTTGAACTTCGTTGCATTCCAATATCATTCATAGAGGTAGGACAAACAATTTCACTCGGAACATTTCTTGGAGATTACCAGCATCAAATCATTTCCAACGACAGTCCGAACTATAACCGGTATTCATTCGGACAGCATCAAAACAGATTATTGTCCGAGAAAGCACCGGTATATATCCGGACACAAAGTGAAATTTTGTCTGTCTTGTCCGGTTACCGGTGCCAATTCGGACAACAATCTGGAACTCTTAGTTTCCCTTATCCTGCATAATTTGTAAATCCCTTTAGATGCAAATACGCACCTTCCTGCTTATTGAATAAGGACATGAAAATTTTTTATTGGCATAGAGCCAATTGACAGCATAGAAACTTCTTTCTCCTGAATGATTATATCAAACTTTTAAAAACATTCGGCTATTAGAAGCAGCCATACTCTGGTATTGTTCTATTATATAAGAAAAGCATTTTTACCTTATTTGTCAATTATATCCGTTCTGTTGCATTGTCTTTTTCGAACAAGTTTATCACAACCCACTAAAGCATTCCAACAAAACACCGTACATACAACCCTTTGTACACATTTATTAACGTAATCAGTCTTCTATATCCCCATTTACTACATCTGTATAATACTGGTCATCATTAACAGACGCATACATCAGCCATCAGAACAATAGACTAAAGGCTTTCTCAAACCACCTTTTTATTCATTTATAATCCCATTGATTTTAGCTATTTTACAAAAGTATAAAGGTCTACCAGATTTTTAACGTCGCATTCCGAATAATTTGTGAAAAATAACGTACCAAGAGACTACTAATAATTTTTAATATGTTTGCTAATCTTCTATCTCATCTCGAGATTCCCGTTGAGAAAAGAGCTACTTTATCCTTTTTAAAAAACCCAGATCTACAACCAATTAAAAAGGAAGACCAAACATGGGGCTTTTGGTCCAACTTTGCCTACTGGGGTGTGATGTCGTTCTCAGTTGGTACTTGGATTAGTGCTTCTTCTGCATTAGAAGTTGGTTTGTCATACCCAGAAACCATTGGTACTTATATCGTTGGTGATGTGCTTACAATTTTCTTTACCTTAGCTAATTCTTATCCTGGTTGGGATTGGAAAGTTGGGTACACTTTATCTCAAAGATTTGTCTTCGGTATCTATGGTTCTACCTTCGGTATCTTAATCAGAGTCCTTATGAGTATTGTCAATTATGGTTCTAATGCTTGGTTAGGTGGTCTTTGTATCAATATGATTATCGACTCTTGGTCTCATCACTATGTCCATCTACCAAACACTCTATCGCACCATGTTGCTATGGAAACTAAGGAATTGATAGGGTTCATGATCTTCCATGTTATAACTGCATTCTGTTACTTAATGAAACCACAAAAATCCAATTACTTATTGATCTTTTCTTGTACCGCTACCTTCTTCTCCATGTTAGGTATGGTTATCTATTTAACCAAACAAGCCCACGGCGTAGGTGAGTTATTCACTTCAACTCACACTACTGCAAAGGGTTCCAAAAAGGCTTGGGCTTGGGTTTATATGATCTCCTACTGGTTTGGTTCCGTTTCTCCAGGTTCTGTCAATCAAAGTGATTATTCCAGATTTGGTTCTTCTCAAACTGCCATCTGGTTAGGTACTATCTGTGCTTTATTGATTCCAACCACTTTAATCCCAGTTTTTGGTGTTATTGGTGCCTCAACCTCTGCAAAGTTATATGGTAAAGAATTCTGGATGCCATTTGACTTCTTCAACTACTGGTTAAAGGACAATTACAGTGCTGGTGCCAGAGCTGCTACATTTTTCTGTGGTGTCTCTTTCACTCTATCTCAAATGTCTTACACAATTTCTAATGCTGGTTTTGCTTCTGGTATGGATTTGGCTGGTATTTTACCAAAATATATCAATATTCCAAGAGGTGCTTTACTAACTGCCGCTGTATCCTTTGCTGTCTTACCTTGGAACTTCTATAATTCCTCCTCAACTTTCCTAACGGTCATGAGTTCTTTCGGTATTGTGATGACTCCAATTATTGCCGTTATGATCTGTGATAACTTCTTAGTAAGAAAAAGGATGTACTCAGTTTCCCAAGCATTCATTCTACACGGTGAATACTACTTTAACAAGGGTATCAACTGGAGAGCTATGGTAGCTTGGGTTGTTGGTATGGCTCCTGGTTTACCGGGTATCGCATGGCAAGTCAACAACGATTATTTTCACAATACTGGTATTGTTAACTTCTACTATGGTGATTCCTTCTTCTCCTTTGTCATTTCCTTTTTTCTTTACTGGGCTTTATGCCTTGTCTTCCCATTCAAAATTGAAATTTTACACGATAAGAAGGATTACTATGGTGCCTTTAGTGATGAAGTTGCTAGAAAGAAGGGTATGGTTCCATTTAGCGAAATTTCCGCCGAAGAATTGGCTGCTTATGAATTGAACAACGCTGCTGCATTGAGCAGAGTTGAACATGTATACACTCAATCATCAGAAGCTTCCGGAGCTGATGATACCAAGAGTTATGAAATTATCGAGACCAAGCATCCGGATTCCGACGACAGATCTAGTTTTGGTGGAAGTTTGAAACACCATGAAATTAACACTTCTGCAAATACCTCTAGAGAAGACTAATCCCATTTAATCCTGTATTTAGCAGCTTTCTGTCTGTATAATAATTCCGTTCTTGCATTTCAATTTACTTAATTTTACGTTTATAGATAACTTTTATAATATAATCATTTATTCATCTAACTCTCTTTTTCTCAACTTTTACGAATTAACCATCAAAGCTATTCTTACGGAGGGGAAATATCTCATTACTTTTTACATGATATTCATATATACTCACCTTTTTTATTTACATATAGCGGGCTGCTTAAAATTCGGTGTTCTCAGACTTGAGCTTAGCGTACTTCTCATTCAACTCATGGATAGCCTGTTTACGACTGGCTCTCTTGTCCCTTAAATCTTCAGGTAATACAATGCCCAATTTTTTCCTTAATTCTCCCACATCTTTATCTAAACATTCTTCCCAGTATACATTAATCAAAGGTTTACAAGTTAACCCTGTTCTAACAGCCCATGGTATATAGGTTTCATACAACCTATCCTTTTGTATAGGTTTCAACCTCAAAGGTGCTAATAATGCACCCAATGTAGCCATAGGTATACCCATATTAGCAGCTTCCAATGCTTTAACTGTAATTTCACCCTCGATGATAATTGGCATATTACATAATGCATGGTAAAAATCGTGGCATTGTCTATATCTCTTGAAGATGAACGCGTGTTCAGGATCATCAATATAAGTTACTGTTGCTCTTGTATCTGGTGAAACATTCTCTCTCCTACACCACTTGTAAAATTGATAACCAAAGGTATTTTCTGGGTAGGACTTCAAAGTCTCCATATGCAAAGAGGTTTCATTAACATTTGGTCTATCACGTAGAATTCTACGACCAATTGGATCAGATAACATTGTACGCTTCAATGAGTTCAAAAATCTTGGGGTAGCTGTAGATTCACCCAATTGGACTATATTGATCCCATTCTCAGGGTGGAAGAAGGATCTGATACCACTAGTAACAAATAACAATATCTTTTCAGTGGTATGTAATGGGATATGACCTGGGTAGTTGGGAGTCATTGGTCTTGTTGACTTTAATGAATTTAAACGTTTTTCAATTCTCTCCTCTCTCTCTTGATGGTAGTCAATTGTTTTGTTGTGCAGCTCTCCCCTGGACATGGAGTCTGCCAATTGAGCTTCCTTGCCCAAGATCATGTGGGCTAAACCGGCAGTGACTGCAGTTGTCAACACAATATTACGTTGAGGTTGGATTTTGAAGGCTATATTGGTCCTCAACATACTGAGTTCGATTTTATTTTTTGATGCTATACAATGTTTTATTACGCAGCAGGGATGCTTTATTTCATTAAAATTTGGAAAATCGCGATATAGATGAATAATATACTAACAGTGATACAAACACAAATCAAATAATAGCATACAATAATGTCCGCTGAGTTATACCCAAGCGCCATATACAGCGATGTCACCTCTGGTCAAAAGTTAGACAGTCAGTATCATGAGGCACACTGGTTGATAGAAGAGATAATCAAACCTGAACTGCCAAATATAATAGACAATGTCGATAAATGTCTCGAGCTATTAGAGAGTGATCAGATCTTTAAAATGCCTTTATCTAATGGTGGTAATGAAAATGACAGTCAGGCTCCATTTATTAAAGGTATAATATCACGCCAAAATGAGTATATTGTCGATTTCAAAGTTATGTTAAAATTTCCAGACTTCCAAAATGGTAAAATGATAGTGTTACAAATGGAACCTGGCAATAAGTACTGCCTAGACCAATTTAGTGCAATAATCGAGAATTTAAGAACAATAGACCATTTATTGACAGAGCTACAGACTATCAATGATGTCGTTCTATTCAAAAAAGCATTTACAGATATTGTAGGATATCTGAACGATTCCATATCACTATCAGAGACACCACCAAATAGTTTAGTATACCCTAATAATAAGAACTCCCCCATGAAAAAGATGTTTAAAAACTATAAAACAGTATGCGAGAGTCCAGATAATTTGATCAGTCTCGAATTAATATTATACAAAAATGAATTAAGCATTGACTTTAGAAATTTACTTAAAGTTAAAAAGAAGCCTTGGATAGAGGTAGATTCACGTACTGGAAAATGTTTCATCGACAAAATTAAAGACGAGTTAACTACTAACAGGAACAAAAAACTCAAAGATGTTCTAAATGAAAATGGCATCATTGTAGAGGACTCTGGATTCATTAACACTTTATTTAATTCGACATTCAAATCAGAAACTACGACAACGTTGACCGAAGCTCAGGACATTTTAAGAAGAGGGACCACGTTTGATAATATTGCCGTAATAGAGGGATCGAAGATAACTCTTGCAACCAGCGACCCGACCCTTATCTGCGTTGGATCAAAATTGAATGGACTGAAATATTCTATAGATAACCATTTCGATAATTTGAATATATATGGTCATTTGTAGTCATTGTATATTAGCATAAATCAAGCCTTTAATTCATCGAGTTTCTTTTGTAATTCCTCTTTTTTTAATCTTAATTGTTTTAGTTCTTCTAATTCTTCATTAGTAGAAGATGCCATTACAACTACATTTGAATCTTCATTATTGACTGTTACATTGTTGTTTAACGTTAGCTTGTTCAATTCGTACTTCTGCTTCAGTGTACTGAGATCCATACTTTTTCTATTCAGTGATTCCTTTAGTTTATCACGGAGTGATTGAACAAGCGGTTCTAATTCTTCATTTAAGTCAATTCTCGCTCTTTCAATGTCAAATTCAGGCATCAATTCATAAATTTGTTTAAATCTTAACATAGTGTCTGTTAAGTTCGTGCTCTCCTTAGAATCACGTTGTAAATTTTCCACAGAGTACTGAAGCAAGGATGCTGTCTGTTCTAGATACCACACACTGTCTTCTAAAGAGTCAGTCATGTTTGTTTTCTCTTTTGCTTTGTTTGTTTATCTGTTAATACATCACTATTTATTTAATATTCAGGAAATCTCCTGAAGAAAAAAAATAAAGACAGAAATCAAAAATAAAGTGCACAGGTTCAACAGAATTACAAAAACAATACAATTGAGGCCACAATAACAAGCTGATCATGTCTGACCTAGAAAGAAAGCGAATTTCTCCACCCGCGGTCAACAAGCCCATAAAAGTTAACACAGGTCGCGCAAGGTCAAACTCTAGAAGCAATGGATCCCGATCCCAACCCTTATCTGAGACATTCACTCATGAGAGAGGGCCAGTACCACCCCCAACATTTACATCTCGTAACAAATATACCCACATTATTATACTGAAGTCCCTTAATGGCACTTTTGAAACAAAGTTTCTAGTTGTTCCATTTAAACCGGAGATGTTGAAACTGGGGAGACCGGTTGTGAATTCCAATAATAACACAAATGGGAACTCTAATTCAAATGGGAAGCGTGATGTATCTTCAATGGTTAGAGCCGACAATGGGAATTTTGATTCTAGGGTCCTGTCTAGAAACCATGCATCTCTAGGTTGTGATCCAAAAAATGGGAAGATTTATATTAAAGATTTGAATTCAAGTAACGGAACATTTGTAAATGGGAATCGCATAGATCAAAGTGACGTGGAATTAAAGATTGGTGATGTTATTGATTTGGGTACTGACATTGATAGCAAGTTTGAACACAGAAAGATTAGTGCCTTTGTGGAGGAGATATCTGTTATACCATTAATTGATGGTGTTCCTAATAATAAAACTATGACCACAGGTGGTGAAGGTATTGATAAGGATATGTTGAATATAAAGGGAGAAGCAAGTACAAACCGAAATGCCATAACATCTCAAAATAATTTAACATCAAAAGAATATTCCGACGAGAATAGATCTAGAGTAAATGGAAACGGCAATCAACCAGGTACGAACTTAGGTTTAGCTGCAACAACCGCTCAGAGGGCTGCATTTGAGGCGGCCATGTTTGGCGATGTCAACAGCTTGGATTTGGAAGATGCCATTTTAGGACCAGAAACTGAAATTTTAAGTGGAATATTTATAAACAATTCAATCGGGACAAGTCCAAATTTAATTAATACCATAAAAGCATTGGCAACAGAAATTGCTTTCGAAAAACAAGAATTTGCCAAGTTGAAGTCAATGGAAAATTTCCTTGTAAATTACACAACTAATTTGGAATACGTGAATAAATTAATGATTGAAATGAACGATAAACAACTAATAAAATTACAGAACTCTTTAAAACAATCTTTTACTGAAAAACACGAATCAGTTATAAAGGAGACTATGGAACAAATAGACAAAATAAATTTGGAGAAGCAAAGTGTCAAAGATTCCTACGATAAAAAAGAGAAAGAAAATAAAGAAACTGTCAGAGACTTAGAGATGGAAATAGAAGATTTGAAAACAAGATTAGAGGTTGAAAAGTACAAGAATGCACAAATATTGTCAGTACAGACCTCCACACAAAAGATTAATGAGCGACAAGCTAGTCCAAGAATATCGTCTACAGAATTAATACCGTTCGAACATAAAGAAATAGAAACAACAACAAATGATGATTTATCATATAAATTGGGGACTCCAATCAAAATTTCAGAAACGGATCATAACGATTTACATCCTTGGAAATCTAATACTCTAACATTAGCGGCTGTTTCTGTCGGTTTGGCTGCCTTCGTACTAAAATGTGTATCGAAGTAGTCTACCAAAGTTATATTACAGAGGAAAACTAATATATAATCAAACCTATCATACAATGTAATATGTAAGCATGTAAGTAATGACAGACACTTGCTCCTCAGTAACAAAATTTTTCACGTAAACAATAACGCTTAGCATTTGAAAAATTTCGATGAGCTTCTAATATAACAAGAAGATGCATGAGCAAGAAGAAAGGATCTCAGTAATGGATGATAAAGTTAATATACTACGGAAGTGGTTAGAGGATTCTGATGAGTTTTATATATCAGAAAATATATCCGTCCAGACTATTCCAGATGCTGGCAGAGGTGTTGTATTGACAGGCGGTCCAGTGAGGACCAATGAAGTCCTGTTATCTATTCCTAGTTCCCACCAATTGAATTTCCATACAGTATTACATCACATTTGTAAGTTTAATAAGAATTTGAAGATTCCATACATTATGAAAGAGTCAGATCTGAATGATAATATTGAGACTTCGAGGGAGGAAATTGAATCAGATTGTCGTTACTTAGCATATGGGATGCTAAAAGAAGAACAATTATTAGATATGTCTTCATTTCAGTTATTATCACTTTATATTATCGCGGAATGGATCTTATTACCAGAATGGTCCAACAATGAAATCAATTCCTTTTGGAAACCATTCTTTGATGTTTGGCCGAATCAAGAAGACTTAAAGTCGATTCCCACTACTTGGAGTTGCCTAGCCGATTCACCTTATAAATGTCTGTTACCTTATTTATCAGAAGCCTCTAGAATGGCTATAGATCGTATCAGCAAGTTACTGCTACACGACTGGGAGCTTATTTTACCTATATTGAAAGATTGGGATAATTTATTTCAAAAGAAAGTTACCATGGATGAGCAATTCAAAGCATTTGTCCATATATATTTTATCATAAATTCTAGATGCCTTTATGCTGATATTCCTTTGAAACAAGAAGACAGGCTAAGTAGGTTTACCATGGTACCTTTTGTTGATTTCCTAAATCATACAGATGAAATTGATACTCACTGTTATCCTAAAATAGAAAAACATCATATTAATGAATATGGTCTGGGTTTATTCAAAATAAATTGCGGTAGTAAATGCTACTCAGTTCCAGGGGAGCAAATTTTTCTAAATTATGGTGCTCATTCAAACGACTTTTTACTAAATGAGTATGGTTTTGTTATGGGTAAAAACCAATGGAACTGTATGGATGTTTCAGACTTCATCAAAGAAACCGCACTTTCTGAACCTAAAGTTGAACCGTTTCTAAAACAAAATGGTTACTGGGATGATTATACCCTGAATTATGAAGATATTAGTTATAGAATGTTTGTCACCATGAGCTTATTGGCAACAAGGGACTATACTCGAATTTCTAAATTAATTCTAGGCTATATTTCTGAAGATTATTTTATACCAAAGAGTAATGAAATATTGATACACTTGTTAAATCATATTTTGAATGATGTTCAAAATAAGCTTGCTGAAATTACCAATGTAGCTGAAACGAATAACCTTCAGAATGATATCTGCGTGACGAATACTAAAACAATATACAATGACTATATGGAAATGCTTAAAAATATCATTTCATCCCGAAATAACTAATATGGCTTTAAACAAGTTGAAATTTAATTTATAAAATTATATTATATGCATGTTATTTACAAGTAATGATAATCTAATGCTCGATGCTTAATTAACTTCCCCTTCCCCTTTACCAACCAAGTCAATGTCTCGTTCCACCTACAGTCAATCTTAGATTCATACGCTAATCTTACAAAATAACCATTTAATTGATTTATATCTGTTTGATTTAATCTTTTCATTTGATTGAATAATCTACTTTTTTTTAGTGGGTTCTTCCTTAACTTGCTAATAACCAAGTTGTACAACCGTTCATTATTAAATGCTATTTCATTGTTGGGCAAATCTTTCAATGATGGTAGGGAGGCATATAAAATTTTCGTTTGCTCCTTAATTAAAAATCTAATCATAGTAATCGCCTTCTCTAATAGCAACAATTCTGACAAAAACTTACAGTCATACAACATAGCCAAGGGTTCAATACAACTGTCAATTATTAACTTCTCATATCTTAAAAATTGCAATTCCCTAAAACTGAATAAGCTGAGATTAATGTTTGATGTTTGATCCATTAAATTAACCAACTGATTTTCAGAACAAATACTAGTATTTATCATCTCCTCATTATAAAGCTTTCTATTCCTGGGTATCATACCTACAAACATATCCAGCTTTCTTCCACCAAGCCTTATATTAATATCAAATTCATTACGCTTTGGACCTATTTTCTTTCTACCTGTTGGTGGTCTTATAATATCTGATTCCTTTTGCTTTGTAATTCCCAAAAAGAGATTTGGTTTGGACATTTGCTCGTCATTCCATACTTTGCTATACAGGTAATCGATTGCGCCTATTGGTGGGTTTACCAGCAAAACATTTGACTTTTCCTCTAACGATTTTCCATATTTCTGGATTGCCTGAGTCAAATATTTCCCATTTTCTTCAGAAATAATCATGTTTTCAATAGGTGCAAGGTTACCATTTGAATAAGTTGGTGGAGAGCATGCTGCCATAAATTGCTTTGTTAGCCCACCTCCACTGCTAACAGTCGGCGATATTCTTGAATCGTTGTCGAGAAATCTATTCAACTTTCTTTCATCATTCAGGAGTAGAACGATATTTGGAATTGTTGGTTGTGAAGTCAGACATGATAACTCATACGCAATGTAGTTGGAAATGGGTGAGTTACCCAGGGTATATACCCTTGGTATAGATGACATTGTAATTCTATGATAATATACTTGTATGTTTGCGCGTTTGTTTCTTCAAGTCCAATTTTTGAAATCGGTAAGTTAAAAACTATAAATGTTTTGCTCTTGTTAAACACAAAATACGATATAAGTTAAATTGATTCAGAAGAAGATTAAGTAAAATACAGTATAGATGTTAGTAGTTGGACTTACTGGTGGAATTGCCTGTGGTAAGAGCACTGTTTCCAGAAGATTACAAGAGAAATACAAACTTCCAATTGTGGATGCAGATAAAATTGCAAGAGATATAGTTGAACCTGGCCAAAAGCCATACCAAAGTATTGTTAAATATTTTAAGGACAAAATTCCGGAACTATTACTAGAAGGTGGGCATTTGAATAGGCCAGCATTGGGGCAATGGGTATTTAGCCATCCAGAAGATTTGAAGATATTAAATGGGATTACACATCCAGCAGTCAGATATGAAATGTTCAAACAAATTATGATTTATTATTTAAAAGGCTACAGAATGTGCATTGTAGATGTCCCCCTACTCTTTGAAAGTAAATTAGATCTATTTTGTGGTGCTACAATAAATGTTGTATGTGATGCTGAGACTCAATTGGAGAGGTTGCAGATTAGAAATTCTAATATGACTATAGAGGAAGCTAGAGAAAGAATTAAGTCTCAGATGTCCATGGAAGAAAGAATCAAACATAGCGACTATGTCTTAGAAAATGATACAACATTGACAAGCCTGTATGAACAAATTGACGTTGTTGTCAATAAGATTAAGCCAACTTTGATCAGAACCATATTAGAATATATTCCATACCTAGGTGCTATCAGTGCAGGTTCCATGATTGCTTCTCGTATGCTTAATGCTAAAATGAGACAGCCAAACAGGTCTGAATAAAATAGCCTACGTACAAAAGTAACACAGAATATAGGCTGCATATTATTATATTATACTTAATTATTACATATTAACGCACGTATCTTGGCAGATAATCATTTCTCATTACATCAGGCACACGTTTGTAAGGGATACCACCTCTGTCTTTTCTCAGAAGTAAACCATTTTTACCAAAGGCTCTTGCAAGTAGTGGTTGTCTTTTTTCTTCTTCATGAGTTTCAGATTCCAGGATTGGGTCTCTTGGATTCTTGGTTAATTCATTACTAAAGTTTTTGAAGTCATCTCTATACATATGCGGAACTTGAGTTTCTAATTGAATTGGGCCACCTTTAGCTTGTGAGATATCAGAGTTTTCTACATTAATTTTTATTTTTAGTGGTTTTGGATGAGAAAGAGCACCATCCAGGTGCATCTTTTCATTTGGAACACCCTCTTTGAATGGCTTCAGTATCTTTTTCAAATCGATAGGTGATACCTTCAAACCTTCCTGTGGTAAATCATCACCATATATTCTGATTAGATTCGCTTCATCATGAAATTTCAAACTTGGTCTTTTGATCTTACGTTTTTTATCATTTTCAAGCTTGAGAATTGGTTGCAATATCTTGCCGTTACTCAGTTTGATTTTTTTAACTGGTTCTAGATTTTCTTCTTCAGGTAAAGCTCTTTTACTATTAGAAGTTGATTCTTCTTTTAATGTGGTAATGTCACTCTTTAAGTATTTTGAGAATGATATTTTCTTTTTATTGGGTTCTTCAGGTGTTGGTATATTATTTGCCTCTGTAGATCCAAGAGATGAATTATTTGTGTCTTTATCAGAGTAAATATCATCAGGCTTCATCAATGTAGATGATTCATATTCAGATGATGTTGTTGTTGTGGTATCTTTCTTCTTTGATGCATCTGCAATATAAATTTCAGGAGCCGAAACGTCCTTCTTCTTTTTAGCCTTAACAGCCTTTGGCTTTAATAGTTTTGATTTCGGAGTATTCTTCTTTGATTCAGTAGGTGCTGGTGGAGCAGTTAATTCAGAAGGTAATTTTTCCTTCAACGTACTCTTTGAGTAGCCAACTGTGACTAGCAGTTTAATATATGAGCCAGTATTATCGGGATTATCTATATCTAACTGGCATAATTTTACCATGACCTTTAAAAATTGATCAGATTTAATAATTACAGGAGAATTTTTCTCATTCGTAGTAAGATTATCTATGAATGTTTTTCTGTCCTTTGGTTTTTGATAGGGAAGCCTATCTTGAATATACTCTAATATTTTAATATTTTCTTTTATCCTTTGATCATCTCTCTTTTTTTGTTCTGCTTCAGCAGTCTTTGTAGCCATCGTTACCATTTCCTCTTGCTGTTTCTTTTGAAGTAATTGAGTGTCCTCATTAATTATCGATGGTTGTTGCATTGGTTGTTGAATGGGTTGTTGAATGGGTTGTTGCATTGGTTGTTGCATTGGTTGTTGCATTGGTTGTTGCATTGGTTGTTGCATTGGTTGTTGCATTGGTTGTTGCATTGGTTGTTGCATTGGTTGTTGCATTGAGTGCTGCATTGGTTGCTGCATTGTATGATAATTGTTATTTACAGACATACCAGGTATAGCTTGTTGTTGATAAGCAAATTGCATTTGGTCACCCAGAGACATTTGTTGATGTTGTTGTTGTTGTTGTTGGATAACCTGCTGTTTCGATATTCTAAGCTGATTTAATTGAGACATATAATCTGTATACATTGACTTTAACCCATTATACAACTGCACGTCGAGGTCCGTGACGCCTGGGCCCCTTCTCTCAATATGCTGGTTGTCACTGGTAAATTTTGACAGGGCAGCATTCAATGATTGTACGTAATAGTCGATTCTATTGATTTCATTACTGGTTAGTTGCGGCATCGCATTGAACGCCATAACGTCTGTTCGTATCTGCTGAATTGTAGCAGATTGCAAGGCGTTGGAGATATCTACTAATTGTGGAACCGGATGTGACATTTTCGGGAGTCGCTAAGATGGTTTCTGTACGGTTTTAGGCTTGCTACAAGTTTGATCTTGATGTTGTTGTGATATTTAACATCAACAACCTTTAAATTTCTCAGCTGTTCTTTGTCAAAATTTTCATGTGATTCTATATATCACTATGAACGTAAATATTGAACTTGACAGCGAGAGAAAATATTTTGGTTTATATTTAAGTTGTGCTGCAGTTAGATATTTAACTTTGGATGAAGTAAACAGAAAGTCAAGCAGATAACCGGCAAAAACATTTTTCAAGACCACATGTTTGCTCTGTCAAAGTTATCTACAACTCTCCTGTTGAGAATTCCAACCGGCACCCCCACATTGGGTGTTCCGATGAATGTCGCTAGATTCTATTTTAACGACAGAAGAGACAGTGGCAGAAATAGGAGCAACTACAGGCCTAGGAACAGTAACAATAGGAGTTTTGACAATGACCGTCGTGGTGGAAATTTTCGTAATAATTACCGTCACGGTAATAACAATAACAGACGTTCTATGAACAGATACCAGGACCCAAATGAGATCGTCTTTGATGAATCAACACTTGCTAAATTGATCCAAGCTCCAGCTTTAACCGAGGAAATTACATTGGATGGATTAAAAGAGGATAAAACTATTGATACCATGTTGCATAAATCCATTTCCAGAATGGGATTCCCAGGTTTAACAGCCGTTCAACAAAAGACTATCAAACCTATTGTTCAAGATGCTGAGAATGACGTTATTGCAAGAGCTAAAACTGGTACCGGTAAGACTTTTGCATTTTTATTACCAATTTTCCAACATCTAATCAACACAAGTCGTGAATCTCAGTACATGGTCAAGGCTGTCATTGTTGCGCCAACTAGAGATCTTGCCCTACAAATTGAAAGTGAAGTTAAGAAGATCCACGACAATAACTATGGTTTGAAGAAGTTTGAATGTGTTTCTTTGGTTGGTGGTACGAATTTTGGTGCTGCTATCTCCAGAATGGAGAAGAAGAGACCAAATATTGTTATTGCTACACCAGGTAGATTAATCGACGTCCTAGACAAATATGGTGACAAATTCTTCAAATATGTGGATTTCAAGGTATTAGACGAAGCTGATAGATTATTGGAAATTGGGTTTAAGGAAGATTTACAACAAATTTCCAACACATTAAACTCTTTAAATGGTATCTCCGCTGACCACATCAGAACTTTATTATTCTCAGCTACTTTGGATGAAAAAGTTCAAAAGTTATCCAACAGTATTATGAACAAGGAAAGTTGTTTATTCATTGATACTGTTGACAAGGACGAACCTGAATCACACGAAAAGATTGAACAATCTATGGTCACAACTCAAAAGTTTGCTCATAATATATACGCTGCCATCGAACATGTCAGAACTGTTACAAAGGAAAACCCAGAATACAAGGCTATTCTATTTACCCCAACTGTTAAGTTCACCAAATTTATTTCTAAAGTTTTGAGAAATGAGTTAAGAGGCATTATTCCAGTCTTGGAATTCCATGGTAAGGTCGACCAAAGAAGAAGAACCAATCTTGTCAAAGAATTTAAGCGTGACAAATCAGGTCTATTGATTTGTACCGATGTTGGTGCTCGTGGTATGGATTTCCCAAATGTTGAAGAAGTTTTACAAATTGGGGTTCCATCTGAATTAGCTAATTACATCCATAGAATTGGTAGAACAGCACGTAGTGGTAAGGAAGGTAAATCTACCATCTTCTTAAGTCAAGAAGAAATGCCATTTATCAAACGGTTGGAAGAAAGAAAGAGAATTATAATTAAGAACAAGACTGATTATATTCCATCTGCAAAGTTAATTGAAGAATTTGCGTCCAAGATTCAAGATCCTGATGAATTGTCCGAATCTTTAATTAGTTTAATTTCATATTATAGATCAACTACTAAGGAATTTGGCTTCCACGAGAGAACATTATTACCTGATTTAGCTAGCTCCTTTGGTATTCTAATGAATGAACCGGAGAGAAAATTGCCTGTTTCCAGTAGAAGTTTCTTGGAAAGATTGGGTTTACAGAACAATCCAGTTGCTAGTAAAATGTTTGAAGTGAGATCATCAAGATCATTCGGAGATGACGATGAAGGTGACAATTATGGTAACAGAAGAAATTATAATGACAACTATAACAGAAGAGATAGGGGTTCCTATTCAAGAGGCGATAGAGATTCCTACTCGAGAAATGATAGAGATTCCTACTCAAGAAATGATAGAGATTCTCATTCAAGATACGATAGGGATTCCTACTCAAGAAACGATAGAGATAGAAACAATAACAAAAATGGTCATAATGGCAGATTTAATAGATTCGATTAAATTCCATGACGTTGTGATGTAATACAGATGAACTTCAAATCCCCTGTAAATATACTCTGTGCATTAACTCACATTTACTCACAACATTTCTTTTATTTATATATATAATTATCCTGTATGTATTGTATTGTATTGTTAATAAATGCAACAGTAATTTTTTTGATGAGTTTGAACTTTTAAGGCGATATGAAAAAAATGAATACTCATTGACAAGGTTTTGCAAGATCAAGGAAAGCATTCATCTCTAAAAAGAAAGCAAGTAAGATGGCATTTGGTAATAAAAGCAATACTCCTTGCAAGTTCTACCAAAATGGAACTTGTAGGAAAGGTAACTCTTGTAACTTTGCTCATGTTTATGTTAACAATAACAATAATACACAACAGACAAATAGTGGATTTGGAGCTAATTCATTCGGTTCTAACAATCAAAGAGGTGGATTCGGTAATAGTACTGGTGGTGCATTTGGCGCTCCCTCCTTTGGTAGCTCTGCTTCATTGAATGGTGCCTTTGGTAGTAGTACAAATTTAAATGGCTCTAGTTCATTTGGACAGCCAGCGTTTGGTAGTACACCATTTGGTTCCACAACAAATTTGAATAACCAAGCAAATTCTGCTGGGAATGCGTTTGGGTCACCTGCTTTTGGTAGTAGTGGTACAACAGGGGGAGCTTTTGGTAAACCAGCATTTGGATCAGCCTCATTCACAAATTTATCCAACAATAACAATCAATCATCGAATACCATGGGGAATCCGTTTTCATCCAATACTACAAACAATGCATTTGGTGGTGGTAGTAATGTAGGTAATATTACTGGTGGTGCTAATACTAATGCATTTGGTAAACCTACATTCGGAGGTAGTGCCTCTACAAATGGATCCGCCTTTGGATCTACAACATTTGGTAGCGGACCTGTACAAGCCTCAAGTAACACTAACAACACGTTTGGTTTGTCAAGCTTTGGCAATACAACAAATAACACATTTGGATCTACTGCTGGCTCGAATCCGTCTCCATTCGGTTCTATTCCAAATAACCCTACAACAAATGCGTCTCCATTTGGTAACCTAGTTAAGGGAACTTCAACTCCCTCAATATTTGGATCTGCTACTAATAATATGAATTCGCCATTTGGAGGTAACACAACTACAACAAAGACGGCTACGTCAGCATTTAGTGCTGCAACTACTACTACAAAGTCACCATTCGGAGCCCCTAACACAACTGCAACAAAACCCAATACCTCACCATTTGGGGCAGTTACTACCAATAGTCCGAATTCTCCGCTTGGGGCAACTAATACAGCTGCAACAAAGCCGACTGCGTCAGTATTTGGTGCTACAACAACCGCTACAAATTCGCCTTTTGGTGCTGTCAATACAACTACAACAAAGAACGTTGCTTCACCATTTGGTGCTGCTGCAACTAATGTAAACTCACCATTTGGGGCAACTAACACAACCGCAACAAATACCACTGTTTCACCATTTGGTACTACAACTACAAAGTCACCATTTGGTACCAATACAGGCTCTACCTTTGGTAATCCTGCAAATGGTACCTCTCCATTCGGTAACAAACAAACTACATTTGGGACTACCAAGTCCACTGAGTCACCAGTTAATGGGACTAATTCATCTGCACCACCTGCACCACCTGCGGCTGCCACAAATGATATTAAATTAAGCGATGAACTCAGTACAGAGGTACTAGAGGCCTTTCAGTCTATGAATTTCAATATAGGAAAAGTACCGGACTTGCCGCCCCCATCAGCATTAGTAACTACATAATTGCATAAAAATTTCTCTCAAAACGGATTCTACTGCAAATATATGTATTGATAATTATATATAATTAAATAAATACAGTTCAATATAAAGTAATAGAGAGTCATTTTTCGGATAGATTACATATAATCCACCAACCGTTGACAATCTCCCAGGACAACCAACTCTACTCCTCCCATTATCGACAATACAGCTTCCGAGGGCATTTCATCGCTGACAAACAAGACAGTACCTTTCCTCTGTCTAACCCTTTTTGCTAGATCCCTAACTATGGTCTTAACACCTGGTATGACCAATGTTGTGCCCACTACAATGAGACAATCCAATGGTGCTTTTAAATCTCCCCTAACACACTCTGCTATCGCTTCACCATCAGAAGCTACTTCATTATATAGTGTAACCAAGGGCCGTATGTGTCCGACTCCCTTGGATCTTATCCCAGCAATCGCCCTTACGGTTTCCATCTCTTCGCATTCAAGACAAGATGGAATCAACTGTGACTTCGGATGTGTTGGGAACCTAGTAGTGTCCATGGGCTTTATATCGTTGCATTTATTGCATCTGGTAAAGCTAATTGTTCCATGTAATTGGATCAACGGAGGAAATGGTTTTGCTAGGGGTGTCATTGTCTTCAGATGTGGAAGTTTCGTCTCTAGGGAGTCTATATTTTGTGTGTATACCCTTCTTAAACGGGTCTGGGAGGCTAATGTATCAATCATTGTATGGAATGGTGTTGGTTTAGCTGATTGTGCCTGATTGTATAAGGATGTCATTGTTTCATTGTATTGTGCAAGCGTGGATTCGTTAGTGTAAATCTGGTTAAGATCAAAGAGGGCTTTTGTTGATTTTGTATTGTATAAACCATTTGTTTGTGATCTAAAGTCTCTTATACCAGCATGGGTAGAGATACCTGCGCCTGATATGATTACTATATTTTGAGAATAAGTGAGTGTATGTGTTAGGAAATCATGCTTAGGTTGTTCAGATGGTTTGATGGGCTCGCCAATATTCAGTATGCTATTATGTGGAGGCTTATGCTTAAGACGGGGATGTCTACGATTTCTCTTCGGTGATGATTTCTGTGATTGTTGTAATTGTGAAAGTAATTTTTTGGGTTTAATTGGTGATTGGTCTCTTTTGGCAAGAATGTCTTTCTTTTCGACTGTTGCCGGTGGTGTCAGGGGCAATTTGCTAATTGAATCTGTCATTTGCGGCCGCTTGTGGTAAGTTTTGTTGTGTTGTAATAAGTATTCAGAAAGAGATCAATTTATTAAATAGTAGTGAAATATTTCAGGCACTGTTTTGTGCTGTGAAAATTTCCAGATTAGGAATTGTAATCGATTCGTGTTTTGCCGTTTTAGGAAACTAGAGAAATTAAATTGCATTATATAATATGCTGTAAATTATATAATGAAATGAGTTATATAATAAAGTGTGAGAATAAGGTAAAGAGTGTGTAATGAGGGTGAGTGTGTCAGATATACCCAACAGAGAGTTTTATAGAAGTAGTAATGTCTTGTCTCATTGTAAGTTGACTGACACAGAATCTAGGTATTGCCATTTACAAAGCACAAGAGATAGAATTGCCAGAAATAAGTTTCTATAGAGACATACAATGAATGAAGTTATGTACAAGCGGGAAGAATTCTCTAAATATTTCTGGAGGATCTAATTTATTTGGAAGACCCCAGAATCACTTCTCCACGTATTGAGACTTGAACGATACAGTATTCTGTATCTCGTCCATATTTGTTGAAATTGTCTAATCGGTACACTGTTACTCTATTTCGATCTCTTATTGCAAAACAGTCGTCCAGCAAGTACATCAGAATACGCGACACTACTTGGTGTGTAATTTACACTCTATTAGACATGATTCTATGCATTTACTCTAGTGTCTTATCTGCTTTATACCACAATACAATACATCAACAAAACAATATTCACCATATATCAATCAACATTCAACCTTATTCTATCACACAACAAGAGTTTCAGGAAGTCACGCACATCGCACGTGCAGCGTACACATTTTCTTAATCCAACGCGCTCGTATAATTTCATGTTGAGAATTACTCATCGCTTAATCCAACTGTTGACTCCAACTGCTTATATATTAACCGGTCTAAAAGCACAAGAACCTGTGAAATATCCTGCTACTAACCCATGCAGAAGCTCACGATGGATTACAGACCAAAAGTTACAGTCAACTCCAAAAACTCACTCTATCTGCTGTCTTACTCGGACATCCATCCGACTGATAATAAGATCAACTCACTACGGCTATCCCAAACAACTACCTTCAACGTATTGCTATACGTGGACATCCCAACGATAGATTACTATAACGATGAGTTAAACGATATAAAACTATCGCGCTTTAATAAGAAGTTCAAACTGAACCTATTGAAACACACCATCTGGAAACTATTCACAAATAACAACACAGATGTATGGGAAACATTAAAATCACAAGATAAGCCTATAGAATGTAACCTTACGATTAACTCATCGGGTTCACTACGTTACGTACAAACTATCAAATTTTTAATGGAACTATTCTACGAATATCTCCACACAAACAGCAACATCCATCTGACAATTACAGTCAATGTCACAGACGTAACTCATAAATGGTTTATGACTTTCCTAGAAGATAATCTCCTGAACTCTCACGTTATTCATTTTGTCAACTTGGGACACCACCACTACAACAAGACCCAACGCGCTGCGCTGTTAGACCCAACAACGATGGAGAAATCACCGTTCAAAGAATACTTTACTAAATTAACTGGGAAATTTAACGACGCCACTATTCCCCATCTCATGGAATCTATAGTTATAATAACGAACTCAACAGGTATTCGAGCATTGCTAACAATCTTATCGGACAGACCTCTGACGCAATTCATCTCACAGGATTCCATTAATGAATTGTACAATAATTCACTCAAGATAAGCAGGACAAAACCACATGAGGAGACTATCAGGAGGGAGTCCTCCAGTCTCTTGAATTTTCAGGAGAGTTTGCTGACGTCAAATAAGGATAAGAGCGTCAGGATTAGATCGTTGAGTATTAATCGGAAACCTTACTATGTCAATAATGTCAATGATGGATTAACGGATGCTCATGAATACATGATAAATGTTGCGAGCAAAAATTTAGGACCCGATGCATCGAACAATAATAATACTAATAATCATAATCATACTAATCATAATCATAATAACAACACATTTAATAATACCACACTAAGACTTGATAACACATCTAATAATATTCCAAAGATAAACATACAATCAGATGATGATGGAGATGGTGAACAGGACAATTACGAGAACGAAGAGGATAGTTATGATGAGGATGAGAATACAGACGACGAAGGGATAAGTTTTTACGTACCAAGTCTCCTATCAAGAACAAATTCCATTACCTCTCAACCATCAGAAAAAATTCCTCCCTCAACAACTATGAAGAGAGGTAGATTTAGATCATTATCCCTAATGGATCCAGTTCTTAAGGGTCCCTTTTTCCCTCAGGATCCTACATCACCAGGCACAATCACTACAGATACAGCAACAACTATTAAAGACGAACATTTGAGGGAGATAAGACCCAGCAGCAACAGTAAGAGTTTCTCCAATATTTATATTCATGACGGGGATTTTGACCTAAATTCATCGATAAAGCGTACCAATATGCGCAAGTATCTCACGAACACAAAGCAAAATACGGGACTTATCCCACCTGAATTTTACTCACGTATCTCATCGCCATCAACCTCGAGAGATAGCTCTAACGTGTCGTTGTCCAATCTCAACCAAGCCAGCGATAACTCTGCACTCAAGTTGTTCGAAAAGGGGCTCATCAATAAGTCTTTCGAGGAGATTCGTAATAACAATATTTTCAACAAGATCATTCAAAAGCATCAGAGCAAGATACATGGTGTTCAACCGTTTGGATTGAATTTTGAATCGCAAGCTCTCAAATTACGTGAAGCAGATGATGAGGAGAAATTGATGCTTGGGATGGTCGAAGAGACAGAAGAAGAGTCACCTTCACGAGAAAAAAAACACATTGAAAATATAGTTCCAGAGAAGAAGCATCCATTGCCTCAATTCAACTTGAAACTCTACGATGATGATACGGAAAAGAAGGACATCCCAGCTAAACAGAATCACCCATTGCCTCAGTTTAATATAAAACTATACGATGGTGATAATAAGACCAAAAATGGCGTCCTAGAAGAGAAAAAGACGCCATTTAAGAGAATCGAAAGTATAGACCTATACGGTAAGAGTGAAACCTCAACAAGTGGTAGCAATTGGATCCTGGGTGGTAACGCCTAACCTTGCGCACAGTCTACAAATCATACACATCCCTAACACATATCAGCCTACACATACATATGCACACATACATTCATACATTCATACATTCATTTATTCATTCATTCACTCATAAATACATACGTACGTACGTACGTACATAACCCTATTTAATTGTCAATGCACAAATCGGAAATAGCACCACTAACAAATTTTATTTCTCGCTATAGTAACAAATTTTTCTCGAGGAAAATATATCGCTTAAAACGATCTGGAAAATTTTTCAAGATCCGCTTCTTTTAAAATTTCAGCTCATCGCATTTTAGCTCATCGGTTGTACTAAGAATATAAGTGTCATCATTTGCTTAGCAACACTAACAAAGAAAGTATCTCCTGGAAGAAACATTGTAAATTATTCACAAAAGTCATGAATGAATCTGAAACCCAAGTTATGACAGACACACATACTCATATTGACTCAGCCTTTCATGCGTTGCTCAACCAGGCCAATGATCTCTTCGCAGAAGATGAAAGCACCCTCCAAAAAGCATCTACTGTAAATAAAGACTTGGAGAGTGCCATTGAATCTGCAATCAACAATTATGATATCAATGAGGTTGATATTATGGGAGATAAGCATCTCTCCCTAGAAACCCTATTGGGAGAGGACCCTTCTTCAAATATGTTATTCGATCTCAATGAAGGCACCACAGAATTATCTGATAACACCGAAGACCATTTGAACAATATTAGTAGGAACAAGAGAACAATCCAGGTAGTGGAACCCGAACAAATACCGTTAAATAAGAAATTAAGATTGTCTGATATTAATGAACAACCATTCTTATCACCTGTTTCTCTTTCACCATCTTCCTCAGAAAGTAACGATACCTCACAGTTGAAGTTGGATTCCATTCCAATCACACAGACACATAGTAAACAACCAATGAAAAGAGAAATTACAGAAACTACCATATTCCCTGACTCGCCAACTCCAGGTAAATTGACCAAAGAATATACCATGCTACAAGTCTCAGAGATGAAGAAGAGAATTATCAACACACATAAACTGATGCTGAACTTTAATTTCTTAAAGGACGGGTATGCCAGGACCTGTATTGAGTTGAAGAAGACATTGAATTGTTTAAAGGATAGTGAAATTCATAGAGCTCATCTTCTATTAGAGAATGAAAATCTAAAGAAGAAAATAGCTGAATTATCAAAGGATAAAGCGAACATGGAGATGGCTAGCTCAGCTAAGAAAGAACCTAAAACTGAATTCACTGAGGTGAGAAGTTAGTTTGTGGAACCAGACGTTTCGAATAATAAAAGCATTATCTCATATAGAACAATAATTAAAATAACAACATATTGCATTTCATTTTTTAATCATCTATAGATTAAACAAAATGAATATTCATTTAGATATATATATAAATACAATCTATATTTAAAAACATACATCAATAATAACCCAAAACTCAATTGGCAGATAGTGTTAATGAGATAAACATTGCTGTGAATACATTGCTGTGACAATGTATTGAGATTTATATTTAGTAATATTATGCTATATATCGAGATCACTAAAACTGTCATCGCCATTATCATCAAAATTTGTATTTCTACTCTTGCTGTTAAATGACTGTATTAATCTAGTAGAAATTAATAACCTTTCAAGATTGACTAACTCAAATCCATTCGGATCGTTACCTAAACCATTGAAACCAATAATTCTAAGTGCCTCTAAACCGTTCCTATATCCAACTACAAATGGTAAGATCTTAATTCCTAACTTCTCAACAAGAAATGGACATTTCTCTACATTTATCTTAACAAACTTAGTCTTGATATATCTTCTCGCCAATTTAGATAATTGTTGAGTCATAAATTGACATTTCTTGAATTGATTCAATTCAAAATGTATAATTATTGGCACTTCACTTTGTGTGGTCATTTTCATCAATTTTGATTCATCCTCAATGGTCTCAATTTGAGCATATGTCTCATCTTCTACACTTTTCTTGGTGACTGTCTTTAAATGGTCAGATATTTCCTGCATTCTTTGTTCTCTATATTTATCCATGAATGTTTCAGTCTCTTCATCTCGTTCTAATTCATCCATTAACTCATCAATGTCTAAATCAGAACCAGAATCTTCACCTACACTCTTCCTTAACGTATTTCGTTCAAAAGTAGTTATTTTATCATTCATTTTTTATCCAATATTCACTTGTTTATAGCTATAGAAGGGTTTCTAAGTATGCAGAGAAACATGTAGTTTTATTTACAATTGAAAAAGAAGATCAGAGAAAAAAAAATTACATTATGGATGTGGATATTTATACTAAAGGTATATAAAAATATCTATATATAACAGTAATAATATACAAATATAGGGAATATCAAAGTAAGAGTGGCAAAAACGTTAAATATGATATCGTTAATACATTTTCTAATACCGGACTTCATAAGCATGGACTTTTCATGTTTGTTGTCAGTAGTAACAGGTAGTGGCAATACCTTCGTTTCTTCATCTATTCTTAACCTTGACATTGCGCTGGTACCAACATCCAATTTAAGAATGTAAAATATAATCGCCATCAAATTAGCAATAGCTAAAATAATGTAGACCCAAATTGGGGTGAATGGATTTGGTAAGTAACAAATCTCGGTTTGAATTGTATCTCCAACATGGTCACCATCATTGTACAATGATAATAATTGAATAGCTGGTTTAGATATACCCATATTCATAGCACATGATTTCACTGTGATTTCATCAGCTTGTAAGAGCGGCTTATTGACATTGCTTGGATTATTATATTTGTGTTTAATATGACAATAGTCATGGTCGTCACCTGAAAATACATATTTCGGTTGAATCTTTTCTAAAATATCATCAGATATATGTTTGTCGATAACAGTTTGGTATTGTAACCCTTTCATAATTGGAAATAATTTACTAGATTCTCTCTCAGTACCACATTGTTGTTCCTTTGGATCACGGAATAATGGAACATGAGTTAAAAGAATTCTTGGATGAGGGTGATATTGTTTAGCCCAACCATCCAAAAATTCTTGTGGTATGGTAGAAACATTTGGGTTAGTCATATCGGATAAAGAAATGGTGTCAAGTAACACAAACGTATGATTACCGACTTCGTGTGATGAAGATGTTTCTCCAAAATAAGTAGAAAACCTCTTTAAACTTGATTCAACAACTGTATCGCCAAACCCAATATCATGGTTACCTGGAAGTGACATTACTGTCTTTGTTGATGGTTTTTTGGGGAAAATGTTTTGGAATCTTTCGTATTCCTTGAGCCAATAGTCGTCATCCCAGTTTCTACCACCGTCAAAAAGATCACCTAAAAAGAAGTTAGTATCTGGATTTAGATGGTATTGGATGTATTTCCAATTTCTTATGTGATAATGATCGACGATGATTCTTGTAATGTAATTAACAATATTTGGTCTCTCAGGGTACGAATATGCGTCCATAATTTGGGGATCAGCAAAAAGAGCTACCTTATGACTGTCAACTTCACGGTTGTATTCTGTTGACCATTTTTCCCATTTACTCCAATCACATTTCTTTATAGTTCTTCTCGGCACAATATTTTCGTAATGGTTAATCACAATGAACCACAACAAGAATGAGCCCACCACAAATCCCCAGTATAACTTAATTTTCCTTTTTATAAGAGGAAATGTAATGTCAAAACTGCGTTCGTGCGTGTGCTTTTGACCAACCCTTTTTTGGATGTACTTTGAATTTCTAGTATTCGTATATTTTGGCAAAAAGTTGTTTTTGCCGCTGTTTCTGTTCATCATGTTGATTGAATTGTTCCTAAATAATGTCTCCCTGTAAAATGATAGTTTTAATTTGGAATCTGGTTAAAATACAACCGATTTCTTTATTAAGTTGTTTATACAGTGCACGTTTGTTATTTAAGATCCCATCATTTTTTGAAGTGTAAGTAAGTGTAAGGAAAATGTAAATTCAGAAAAAAAAACGATTTCGTGAACATGATGGAATTTTTAACGTAACTTTACAAGAATAAAAGCCTATCTCAATACAAAGACATTAAAATAAGGTTTAACAGGAGCGTCAATTTTACTGAATTTAGAAGTATTTTGAGGAGTTCATTTACCTAATTTCTCCAGTTTCTTTGTTGTCACAAAATGGGAAGTCCCGAGAGAGAGTCATCAAGAGCCTTAAGGTCAAAGAGTACCAATCAGGAAACAGAGCATGAGAAGTTTGACTTTGATTCTGATGAATTTGAAATCGATAGTTCAAAGAGATTACAATTAATCTTTAGGGGTATTCCTAAGCAAAAGATGCGCAGGATTGAGCATACACCAACACCAACATCGAGTGACTCTTCTGTAGTGGATGCCCATAAAACAAAAGATAATATAACCAAAATGATATTGGAAATTGAAAATCATAACGTAATAGATACCCCAATAAAAAATCAGAGTTTCCATGAGGGAGCTGAATGTACCGCCGCTGATGGACTACCAGATTCACTCTATTTTCAATATCATAAAAAGATGCTAAGACAAGAAACTAAAATGATCTCTCAAGACATAGCTGAGAGCGAAGAGAATGCCGACAGACTTGAGTTGATTTTTGACAAGTTAAATATGCCTACTTGGCCAGTTGCGTTACAAAAAGTAACAAAGATCAATAATTCAAATGATGACAATGAAATGAGGTCGAAACGAATTTTAACCAAGAATCAAATTAGATCTATGTTAGACAAGTTTGAATTAATGAAAAGGCACGGATCTGTCTTACATAACAAGACTCAGAAAATAGATCCGATTCATAATTGGTCAAGAATTTACAAGCATGTTGATAGATCGTTTATTCTTGATTACCACAGCTCGAGTGATGAGGAAGAAGAAAATCTCACCATTGCAGAAATAAGAAAACGCAGAAGAAAACGTAGAGAGCAAGCATGTGGTGGAGCTATAACTATTGGATGCACTTTACATAGCCTAAAACATTGTAGGTTTGCTGTTGTTGCAGAACCTCTTCAAAAACCATATATTATCAAATTAAGTACCAAGGATAGAGAAGCATTTCCAGGTTTAACTTGCAATGAACATACATTTAAATATTATCCAAATTTAAAAAATCAAGTGGCTACAAAGACTAAGAAAAGTATAATTCCTTGTACACTTACCTACGATTTAAAGGACCATGCGGACGCAATTACAGCTACTAACGATAAAAATGAAGAGTCGCTGTTGGTTAATAATAAATCTGAACTCAGATTGGAAAATAACACAATAAATCAATTACTTAATGTGGAGAAAAGTAGTTCAAATAAGCTATATGGGCAGGAACTGACTACTGTTTCTCACAATGACGAAAATTTTTTGTCATCGGTAGAACCAACACAAATAAAGATAAATCAATTAAAAATAATGAATCGACAACCAAATGAGATTCAGCTTCAAAATTCGCGTCTTCAGTCATTTCAAATTTCTAGGCAACTTTCCCATAGGACAGGAGAGGTTGATGAAACACACACGATACCCGAACACTTAGAAGTATTGGGACAAACTACAAAAGGTTTGGTATTATCTGAAACTTCCTTGAGGGTGCCTGATATTTTGTCTTCCAAAATTGCTTCAGAATCTAATATTAGCGTATCGAATATTCCTACACGAAACATAAGGAAAAAGTCCAAAATAAAACATGAGCAAACCCTAAAAGATGGCAAAGATATTCAAACCACCTCACGTCATGGTCTAACTCCTGTTACAACCATTGCCCAACCATTGCTAAATGATAATGGTTCTAAAGTCCCACGATTGGAAAATAAAGCATGTAATCATATTGGATTACACAACTTGATGAATCCCCTTAGTTATGAACACTAACTTTATGAATGACGCTTCTAATTAGTAATTATCTAACCTTATAATAGTGGAGATTTAACACATTTGATATTCATCATTTATATAAAAATAAATAAAATGTTGCATAGTTATTTAAAAAAATAAGAAAATACTCCTATTTATACTCATAGATAATTATATTATGCAAAAAGGATTTCCTAAAATCAATTATCCTCACCGTATTCAAGCACAAAATTCTTATTGGAAGATACAGCTAATAATTCATCAATAATGATGGGAAATTCATTATCTGCGCTTCTATTTATCGAGGCAGGTTTGTTTTTCAATTCTGCTTCCTCGGCCACGTCACAAAGCAAAGATTCATCTTTCAAACTGTAAACTTTGAACATGTAATTCTTTAATCTTTCCATTACTTTCTGAGTAATAATTGAATTTTTAAATTCTTCCCTATCAGAAGATTGGTTATCCTGGAATGGCTTTTTGTATTCATCATTAAGAATTTCCTTCAACTGCTCTGAAAATAGATCAACCAATTTAACAAGGGTAACCAACTCATATTGGCAGCGGAATTTTAATTTGGGTATGTTACCACACACAAATAAGGCGATATCCCTTTGTTCTACTGTTTGTTCAGTCAACAGTATTGGACTGAGAAGTGTCTTTATAATCCTATTGATGTATTTGAAAAACTTCGAGAATTGTCCCTTCTCACTGCCAATTACCTTTTGGATGGAAGAGAAAAATTCATCGTTTCTAAAAAATTCCTCGTTTCTAGTAGACTTTGAATATTTTATTGCTAACTGGAATCCTTTTGTAAGTCCATTGTATACCATGGTTTCATACTTCTCGAACAAGTCTTTAAATATTCCTAGGCAAAGATTTCTCATGTACCTATCCTTGGAAACAATCAAGGCAACTATGGTGGGAATACAAAGTGATGGATTGGTATAACCATATTGTAAAATAAGCTTTAACAATCTAATCCCAACGAGGGCAAATTTCAAATCAGGCAAAATGCAAATACTCAGTATATTATGTAGGTATCTTGAAACCAAAGCTGAACAAATACCATCACTATCAAATTCTCGTTTGTTAATTATATTTGAATTTTTCTTTAAAATAGCGTTTGAAGATAAAGTTCCATTAACACCAGCTTTTCTGTTCCACTTTTGTTCCTCCAAAATGAAAAAATCATAGAAGCTTTCTAAAATAACTAACTGAATATCCAAATGTTTTTCTTTAAATTCCGTGTCTAACAGAGTCAATATATGCTTAGAGTTGAACAGACGTGAATGACTTGCACATAATTTGGTTAAATTTTTAATGGCGATTCTGCGAACAACGTGAGTAATGCGCTCTTTTGATAAAACTAATAAACATTTAGCCACAAACTCATAAAGAGGTTCCCCTTCGGAAACGAATGAAATATGTTCTGAATTAGTATCGAAACTACAGAATCTTGCAAATCCAGTAGCCAAGTAGATTAACCTTTGCAACTTTCCACTAGGTTGAATTGATTTTGGGTTTTTATTAGATTGTGTTATGAAAGGATTTAACAGAGTTAGGCAAGAAGAACAGGCTTTGGAAAGTCGTCCAGTATTTTTCCTCTGTTGCGCAACACGCCAGGAAAGCGGGATAGCTTCCTCTAACTCTTTAACCGTCATCTTTGGTAATCCAGATAGTAATGTTGTTTCCAAGTCAAACAGAAAGTTTGGTTTGAAATTGGTCAACTGTTCCATAGTGTTTCTAAAAACATGTAAGATATGAAAATAAAGATTAGATTTTTCATCAAATACCATATAAGGATACAGGCCGGCAATATGATCTTTGGTAATAAAGGAAACATGACAATCAGAAAATATAGCCAATAGATTTAGTAGATTATGCTTTTCGTTCGAAGTTTTTTCATCATCCGATTCAATTGAATGTAATTCAATAATTTTTTGAACCAATGAAATAGTTAACATATTTAAACAAGCTTTAATGCTTTCAAACTTTGTCGGAGAGTGTGAGAGATCATTTAATAAGTAAAAATTTAAGAACCAGTCAAAAATATTTTGGCATTTCTCATTTATAATTATCACGCCAGATATAACATTAATGATATCTTCACACAGTAAATTCTGCTCTTGTGGTTTGTTATCTAGATCTGCTATTGATAGTATCCAAGCATTTAGCAATATACCTCTAGAAATATCAATTATCGAGTCTTCTTCGTCCTCCAATTTCAGTAAAATTCTTGAAGCAACAAACCTTCTGGTAACCATATCATCTGATTCACTGTAAATTTTTTCGTTTATTCTAAGAACATGCCTTCTAACCAAAATACTGTCGGAATCATAATTAAAGTTAATTTTTTCATAAAATTGTAGATATGAAGAACCTATACTAACCAGATCTAAAACTGCATCTTTAACAGAGGCTGCAGAATTATCACTCAATAAACCGTTTATTGTTTTGATAACCATAGGATTAGATAAAACGTCATGATTCTTCAACGCTAACATTGAAAGACATTTGATTGCAGTAGATCTTAATTTAATTTTATCTTGGTCTAGAATTGATAATATCAATTTTAAATATGGTTCATACAAGTTCAATAGCTCAAAAATATGCAAAATGGAATAGTAATCTAAGGTAATATCATCATCAGACGCCTTTAGAATGGAGTTATCTATATCACCACTTTGCATATTGAAGATAACTGCTTTGAGATGTGTATCAATTGTTTTACGTTGTTCTTCTGACTCTTTCATAAAATCTTTCAATTTTAATAAAGTTTCTAACTCCAAACACCATAAATGTTTACCGGCAAAGTTTGTGGGATAATTTCTTTTAATATAACCTAGGCAATAGCCAAAAGATTGCAAAAGCTGGGGTAATGTTTCTGGATAATTATAAATCTTGATCAAGTTGTTTGACTCGTTGGGTCTAGTTTGAAATTGAACTTCAAATAATGAACTACCAATAAGTCCCAACAATTGCAAAGAAATAGTCTCGATGTTTCCAGATTTTGAATTTGAATGTGAAATTGTAAAAAGATTAAGTAATTTCTTTGTCAACGACTTGAGAGTTAATTCTGCAATAGACCATCTGGGATGTGGAAATAAAGAAATCAAATCATGGACATAATTATCAATTGAATGCTTAAATTTAGTAGCGTTTTCATGAAGTCTATCTAAAATAGAATCGTTAATATGTTCAATCAATATTTCTAGTGCATTGGTGGCTTCCTTTTGTTTGAGAATGATTAATTTTGAAGAGTTGTCATCCAATTCATCGATGGACATGCAAAAATCAAAACAATTGATAGTTTCTAACATTGACAAAATCGTTACTGTGAAGTCGGTCACAAAAATATCACCTTTGATCTTTCTTAATCTTTTTTGTATTCTTTTTTGAGGCAATTTATTAAAATGGGATAATAATTCATCAACAATAAAGTCTCTCTGTTCAGGGACCTTTTCAAATAATGATACTAATATATTGGTTGTTGTAGCTTTGATGTTACTCCATGCATTCTGAAGGGTCAAATTATTCGTAAATTCCAGCTCATTTGTCATTAATATATCACTAAACAGATATATTAATTTTGTTATGAGACCACCATCTAAATATGGTTGTTGTCTGATATAGTCCGGAAGCAAGTAAATTGCTTGCTGTAATAGAATTATATCATCTCTGATTTCCTCTATGGAACCTTCTGAAGATTTAATCGTTTCTAAACTATTTGTGAGATAATTAATTGGTTCCATGACATATTGTTCCAGGAATAACCTCTTATCCTCCTTGTTGATTAAAAAAATTATGAAGATGATATTCACTGAAGAGTATGCAATTTTTTTCAAGATCAAGTCATCAATATCTGAATCGGCAAACTCATTACACAATTGAATATTACCAACCATTAAATTCAAAAGTCGAATCAGGGATTCTATATCGATTCTATTCCATATCTGTGGGATTGTTAATATATTTTTCATTATCATTTGTAGCTTATTGGAGCAATGTTCGCTGAAAACATATTGGTTATTTGGTAACGGGAACCAATATTCGAGGTCAGTGGTCTCAGAAAAGGAATCATCTTTACCAACACTGTAAAGTAAATTCTCAAGATCATTTAAATATTGGGCCCCAATAGTCTCTAAATTCATAGATACGTTAGATGACATTTTAATCTTCTTTGAATGTGATTGATTAGTTAGATCGAGCGAAGTATTTGTAAAATCATCTAATTTATGTTTCTTATCCGATGCTTTACGCAGTTCTCGTTTATACATGATAGAACTAGAACTGACTTTTGGATTTACTTTACTGATGCATTTCTTAGCTAATGGTGATAAATTTTTCAATAAATCTACCGAATTCTCCTCTGTATTAATTTCGATATGGTCTGGTCTCTTGAACAATATGTTTCTTTCCTTAGAAGAACTATCTACAGTCAAATGAATAGGTTGTACATTAGGTGTGAAATCGTTAATTTGGGACGGATCAAAGACATTCTTAGTGAGAGGAATCGATGTCGTGAAAGGAGTACTTAAAAGGGACGCTAATCCATCTTTGGGTACTAAGTTACTCAGTGGATGATATTCTAGTGCCTCTATGATTCTCTTTGGTACATTTTGATCTTCACCTGGGTAACTCGTCATAGCCGCCAAAAGTAGTATATGGTTGCTTCGTCAATGGATATCTCTGTTTTTTAATATGCTGGAGCTATTCTGTAACTACAACAAGACCTACTATTTTTTTGATAATGGTTGGCGTTTCTATACTGATCTATTGAAGGAGCGTGTTCTTGACTGTGTTTGGTAAATTGCATTCCAAAGAGTTTGAGATGTGTTACTGAATTGGGTGTGATTTTTTGTTTAACAACAATCGCGAAACTCAGCGCAAGACTGAGGTGACTGGGTTTATTTCAGATGATGAGCAAATATATACCAATATTAATGATGTTACGGTTAATACATACATAATTAATTGTAACTTGTTGGTTCTTTTCAATTAAAATTATTTAATTGTTTTGCATAACTGAGGTCCATATAATAATCGTTACTCTAATGCTAATCGTACCTATTAAATATAAAATGTTTCAATCTATCCCTCTTTCAAATGTGCCAAAACACAATCGACAATTCTAAACAGTAGCAGTTTATTGCATTTTTTCTCTACACAAATTCCTTCAACGAAATGTAACAGATCTTTCTTATTAATTCCACCAACAGTGTTCATTTTATAAAGCTGTACAACTTCCCACATTTGATCCTCACATTTTCTCTTTAACAGTTCAAATTCCTCACCGACGGGAATCAGAGTTCTGGGTCCCATCTCATTATCATTGGGAAATAACATTACTCTACCTAATCTAACTGTCTGACCCACTGTGGTACCGTTGAACCTTCTATTTATGAAATTCCCAAATATATTGTGTAACATTTGATTTAGAGGTGTCTTTCTGATAATATTCTGTATCATTTTCCCTATCGCAAACATGCAAGGTTTCCTTGTCTCCCAACTTAGCAAGTCTGAACCAATTAGATGGAATATGTATCTATCAGTAAATGGCTTTGAAGTTTCAGTCTTGGAGTCGTGATTTTGGGATGACATATATGTAATTATTTCACCTATCCTGGAAATCAATGATTTTATGGATGTATTACGTTCTCCTTTCTTTGGTATAAGTAAATGCGATGTGAGCTTTAAGATGGCTCGAAGTATATAATATGGTTCGGTCATACTATCAGTGATTCTTCCTAACAGTAATTGATTTAATAAAGCATCTGTAAATGTGTTTTGTAATGCTGATGTCGTGTTTAACGCACATCGAATTTGGTATGCGAGTGTAAATGGGTATCTATCATCATATAATGTCATTTGGCAGTACTGTTCGTATACTGTTTCCACACCAGTACATTGTTTGAGAGTATTAATATGTGTTGATATGAGATAAGGGATATCATCCATTAATAATACTTCGTAGTTTATATTTTTAGATCTAATATAATCCAATAGGTCTTGTATTATATTAAATAGTTCGGTAGCTAATTGATCATCCTTTGTTGGTATTTTGACCCCATACCATGAGCTGATAAAGTTTTTGTATATTAATGCAATAAATGCTATGATCTCCAAGTCGGGCGTCTCCTTAAGGTTGTGGATGCGTTTTTTTAACGATTGTGGAAATATAGAGCAGCATAGTTCTTTTAAGTACTCTGGAGAATTTTTAAGCTCTTTGCTTGTGAATGGAGGATCTGATATTAAAAGTGTTGTATCGGAACCACCGATCAAAGATTTATTGGCTATGTGACCCAGCCGATTTTGTCTGTATTTGTTTCTTTGAAATTTTTGTATTAAACTTGAGTTTGTATTGTACAATATAGAGGACATTCTTTATTTATTTGTTTGAATGGCTGTCATTTGTTTTTGTTTGTATTCATACTGCCAATTATTTATTTAGCAAGATGCGGATTGTGATCTAATAAAAAGTATACTTTAATAATACAACAAGAATGAGTCAAGAGACGATATCGCTGATAGAAGCACCCAACAAATACCATTATAAACGAGAATGGATAGAGGCAGAGAGCGAGCAGGATTCTAATTTACTCGAGATATTTGCATTTGGTACTATGAGGAATTGCACAGATGAAATGAGCCCATTGATGGTTTCCAAATTACAAAAGATGACGATTATATCATTGAGTGAACAATATAGAGAGTTATCCTATGAGCAAATTGCCAAGGAAACATTAATTGAGGATACACGAATCATTGAGGAGTATCTGATTGACGTACAAGAGATAATACAAGTCAAACTAGACCCAATACGACAAGTTGCAAGGATTGTTAAATGGAACGATTGCCGAGATGTCTATGCAGGGGAGAAGCCCCTAAGAATTGTCAAACCATATGTAACTAGGGATGATCTGCTTGGTGGTCTGATACAATGGAGAGATAAGTTATCGCAACAGTTGTCATAGCATCGGTTTCAGTACATAATCTCCAGAATAAATAATAATTTTTAGAATAAATAATACGTGAAAACCAGATATAAATATGTATATATATATAAGTCTGTGTGTCAACAAATTAAGCAGCTATTTGCTTCTGTTCTTCCTTGATCTTGTTGTCATTCCATAGACCCTTAATAACCCCACTAACACCACCTTCCTTTTCCAATTGGTAAATACCAATTAAGGATATAGCAGTACCACCATATAGCAAGTACATTGCGTAGTTGTGAAACTTACCGTAAGTTCTAGCTGGAACATAATCTGTGATACAACTTGCGAATTCCATTGCGGAGTAACCCAATAGACTGACAGCAAAGACAGAGTCAGCAGTAGCGCCCAATGGACCACTAACTAGCATTGCGGTGGTAACTAGAGGTAAACTGGTAACGGCAAAGACTTTCTCAGCCCACCAGTGGATGGAACCCTCAGCTCTGTGAGGTGGTGGTGGGACAAATGCGTTGTTTGGGGTACCAATGACACCACCTGGTTTCTGGGGAAGTACCGGGAGAAAAGGAATCGTTAGTGCACGAATAGGAGTTGTGTGGAAAGAACGTGTGGAGAGTCTTGTTGTAGTTCTAAGCATCTTGATCTATACTTGTGGACTTCCTACTCTAATGTATATATTTAGAGATGGACTAGGTTTGAGTCCTTTATATATCTCGCGGAGTGCAAAGAGCGAATCATTAGCCCGTTGTGATTGGCTGGGCTGACGGACACATTCAATGAAAGAAGAGGTCGTGTCAGATATGTTGAGTAGCTTCGGTATATACGGGGTGGATGTGTCTATACAGGACAGTATATATATCTACTTGAGCAATTCCTCGATGATGCGGTTAATGGTGTCGTTGTCGTTAGGGTCTAATGACTTAATTCCAAGACGTCTAAGGACTTCAACGATCTTGACCTTTTCGAAACCCTGAGACTCGAATTCCTTCACAACATCTGCATCAATCCCGTATAATTGTGCTTCATCAACGGCATTAGTGCCAACAGGGGCTGCTTCATTAGAGGCATAGAGCTTTGTCCATAGGGCAGAGGTTTTGTTGAAGGATTCTCTGTCACGTAAGTAATGTTGAGCAACCTCAGCATCTTGAGGATCGTTTGGTTCAGGAGACTGTAGCAAAGCCTGTAATGATATCAATGCGCTCTTTAATGTGATGACTGGAGACCAGGCATTCTTTAGGATATCCAGACAAATCGCACCAGTAACGGAACTCACATTTGGATGGTAAACTTTTGTGTCAAACTTCATCTTAGGTGGCTTAAATGGGTACTCCATTGGGACCTCAATGTCAACTAAGAATACACCGTTCTCGTAAGGAGTGCCTGGAGGTCCCAAAAAGGATCCCTTAAGGTGGTGGATGTCTGATTCACTGACAAACTCCAGGGTAATGTGTGCAGCTGGGTCATCCTTGACCGCTTGCATCTCCTTCATGATTCTCTTGGCTCTAGACATTCTTTGGACTGGTTGGTGTTTCTGAATGGGTTATTTACAGTGGCGATCCCAGTATAAATATTTCAGTGTTTTGTTATATTTATTGATAGAGTTCGTCTATGATATGCGGTGTGCGGGTGTTAGAAGCAGTCCTCGTAACCAACAACAACAGTGTCCCGAAGATTCAATTAATCTAGATTTAATAAAACACTATTTTTAGAGATATTTTATGCTTATTACAAAGTTCTAATAGTCTCAGGGATAGCCATGTTTTCAATTATTTGTCTTCATTACATACAAAACTGGCTGGTCGTCTCGCGTGATTGAAAAAAAATTTCAACTCATCTGAAAATTATTCGATGCTTTAACTACAAGATAAATGTATTATAGATTCCGCTATTAGTTGTAAATATTCAAACGAGCAACCAACATTACACTAAACAGATATGGTTGAGGATTCCAGAGTTAGAGATGCTATGAGAACAGGTGAAGAGAAGGCTCTTCCAGCCTCTCTTGTCCCACAGGCACCACCTGTGCTTACATCCCGTGACAAGACTACCCAAAGATTGATCGTTGTGTTAGCTATGGCTTCCCTAGAAACTCACAAGATTTCGTCATCATCGGGTCCACAAGGTGATAAGTATGCTCTACTGAATTGTGATGATCACCAAGGTATCCTAAAAAAGATGGGACGTGATATTTCTGAGGCCAGACCAGATATCACACATCAATGTCTCCTTACTTTGTTGGATTCCCCAATCAACAAGGCTGGTAAATTACAAGTATATATCCAAACTAGCAGGGGTGTACTAATTGAAGTGAATCCAACTGTCCGTATACCTAGAACATTCAAGAGATTCTCTGGGCTAATGGTCCAATTATTACACAAGTTATCAATCAGATCTGTTAATTCAGAGGAGAAACTTCTAAAGGTTATCAAGAATCCAATTACTGATCATTTACCAACAAAATGTCGTAAGGTTACTTTATCTTACGATGCCGAAGTCATTAGAGTCCAAGATTACATTGAAAAATTAGACGAAGATGAGAGTGTCTGTGTCTTTGTTGGTGCTATGGCTAGAGGTAAGGATAGTTTTGCTGATGAATATGTCGATGAAAAAGTCGGTTTATCCAACTATCCATTATCTGCGTCTGTTGCATGTTCAAAGTTCTGTCACGGTGCTGAAGACGCTTGGAACATCCTATAGATCGTTTGTATCCATTGTATATTAATTTATAATCTAATAACATATATTTAGTCACCCCATGTGAACTAGAAGTTGATTCACAATGTATATGTATTACCAGTCATCGATTTTTTTTTATCTGTCACTCATATGAAACGGTTTTTCTTCATATCGCGCATTATAAAAATGAACTGTGAGCCCCATTCAGAACTGACGTTTCAAAAATGTTGCATTAACCACGACGCAAATATATACATATAAAGTAGTCAATTAAATATTAATCATTCCTAAAACAGACCTAAAATATGTCTGTATTCAATGGTCTTCACCAATTACCTGCTGCTAGGTGAACGACTCTCACAAATATGGATTAACAAATACACGTTGGTGCTAATACTGGCAATGGTAAAAATAATATTCTTCTCCAATTCTCTTAAGTTTGCACTGGATACTTCAAAGCAATACATTCTCTCCAATTGTTCAACAATGGATAAATATTATTCAAATGTAACAACCAACACTCCACATTATTTGGGACAAATGGGGAATTACATGATTGACAAGAGTCTCGAAGAAACAGTCAAAGCAACACTACTGACACTATCATATTTGGTTTATGCTTCCGAGGAATTAATCATATTTATGATTGATTTATACATAGGCACCTACGCTTGTCTTTTAGTGAGTGCTATTGACGGGACAGTTGATATCGCAACAAATACTACCGAAAAGTTACTTGGAGCAGTCAACAATACTGTGGCTGAATTTGCTAATGATCTTGATGATGGTTTGGATGATATATCTAAAGTTATTAATAAAGTTCTTTCAGCAGCAAATAAGGTAGAAAATTTCTTTACCGGGGATGATAGTACAGACGACGGGGCTTCAGGTAGTGTAAAACATGTTAATTTAACAATCTCAGCATTAAGAAACATGTACATTCCTTCATCAATCAATGATAAACTGGAAGAACTGTCCCAAAAGACACCTAGTTTTGATAAAGTAAAAAATAAAACAAAACAACTGATAGGAGAACCATTTGAACTTGTGCGTAAAGAGATTAAATCTATGAATACAACAAATCTATTTGCTGATAAAAGTTTACTTTATGTTCCACCTTTAGGTGAAGTGACTGAAAGTGGAGCTGGTATATGCAGTTCTAACCAAAATGAAATTGAAAGTGTTTACTCTGTTTTATTAAAGAGTGTAAAAATAACAACTATAATTTTTATCGTATTATTAGCTGTTGGGGCAATTACTGTTTTAATTCCAGTCGCCTGGGAAGAATACAGGTTGTGGACGAAATTGCAGGAGATGAATACGCTATATGTTAATAAAAAAGAATTTTATGATAACGATGCATTTGATGTGGAAGAAAGTGATGATACTGAGGTTGATACCTCGAAAGGAGAAACTCAAATTTATGGGACAAAGCCGGATGCAATATCGACATACCAACGAGTGTTTAACCGATGGCAGAGTCGAATTGCAGAGGGGTTTACCTATGTTTTTACATTAGGAAATACAACACACAAAACTAATTTACAAAGAGCTAAAATAGAATGGTTTGTGGCATATATTACCTCAGAACGTGCTCTTGCAGTATTAGGTATCGGCTTTATCGCATTAATGGTCTGTGTGTTCCAATTAATTCTCATAGCAATACTTCGCAAAAAGATTAACAATCACAATTTAGTTGGTTCTATGTACAATATGTCGGTTAATATGACTGGTACTGACATTTTCAAAAAAGACATGGCTTTATGGAGCAAACAAACAAACAAATACATTAATATCACAGAATCTAATATTAATACACAGGTGTTCGGGTGGGTAGATAAGACTACAACATCAATCAACAATACTGTCAACATTATGATCACAGACATAGATACGACTTTGTTGGATCTCTTCAACAATACATTGTTGTACAAACCTATGAGCTCTGTAGTTCGGTGTGTTATTGAAGACAAATTGTATACAGTTGAGAAGGCTATGACATGGATACATGATAAAGCACATTTGGATATCCCCAGGGTTAATATCACGGATATTCAACAAAATATTAAGTATCAAACTGGAAATTCCTCAAGCCAGATTTCTAATGAAGTAAATACACTGGCAGCAGAAATGGATGATGGTATAATTAAGATACTGAATGTGTTTCATTCTACAGCTATGAAGGAACTTTATATAGCCCTCATTATCCTTGCAATATGGTTTATTCAAATACCTATTGCGTTTTTTATATTAGCTAATAAAACACGTCAACTTAAATAAATGGAATTATGTTTAATATGATATATTCAGGTTTAACCAATGTGATGCATTTTCAACGTATATTGTTCCGATACTCATAAAATGCATGTCTTCGGAAAATACAAATGAGACTTTATGCAACGGAATCATCTGAATGCATTAGTTGGATAAAAGCCAAATTCAGTATCCATGCATTAATATATCCAAAAGAGGAAGTTTGCAAATTCCGAATACTTTTTAAAGTTTATTTTTATAAGGTTATCTTCTTCGCTATTTCGTTTTTGAGATTCGGCAGTACCGGTTGGGAATCATAAGCTATCCAACCGACTTATTTATTTCCCGTCATATACAGATTAAACAAACAACCGTATAACACACACTAAATATTTGGGAGTGATTACATCTTAGCGTATGTCAAAAATAATTGATATATTACGGGGATAATGTCTTATCTTTCGACATCTTTTTGATTATTCTAATTCCTTTTGATGAACTAGTAATAGACAACTTAAAATATCAGAATTAGTTCAACAAGTAAAAGTTACTAACAAAGATATCAAAATTTCATCAATTATATTTGATTCTATATTCTGTAGCAAAAAGAATTGAGCGAAACTGGATGGAATATGAAAAGGAAAAGATCTTTTGTATACTGAAATATTGTTATGATAAAGGTATACATACGTTTGGTACAGCCGATGTTTACCCTAATTGGTAAAGTTTCCAAGAAGTACGATATGAAGAGAGAAACTATTGTGATCAAGACAGAAATTAATTTCTCAGTCTATGAAACTGTAGATTTGAAATTAGGTTTCTTTAGTACTGGGGAAAGTTATCGATTAGATATCATTAATCTAGGCAACTTGTATTATAAGCACATCATGGATTGGATAAAGAACTGGGTTGAGAGGCCTGGTAGATACCTGTATCAAATTTTTTGCAAATCCATGGATATGATTTAGACACCTCAATAAAGTATACTATGGAAGTCCTAAGAGACGTTCTCAAACAAAGTGATATAAATCCTATTGGTACATCTTCCAGGTTATTTACTCAATTTGTTGAGAAGCAATCTGTAGCCAAATAATATGTCTGGTTTGAGTTCGTCAATATACATTCCTGTTACAATTTGGCATACATGTAAGATGAACGGGAGCTAAACAGGTACGGGAAGAAGTAGTCTGTTGGTTTACTACATTGGAGCGAAAAATATTAAAGATTGTTGACTATGTCAGTCAGTGGTGCTTCCACTATGTCAAAACGCGATGAGACCATTAAGACTTGGAAGATGAAGGATTTACAGTTATTTGAATGTTCAAAATATCAAACGTTTAAAAGAAATATGTAAATAAAAACCCGTCTCAGTTACTGCTATATCTACTAAATGGATTGTTTATCAGGGCTGTCAATCGATAGTGGGTATAAGGCGGATTTCTAGAGTCGATGACTCAATTGTTTATCCAGGGATCAAATTCACGGGCAAACTGTTGAAGTATCAAGATATTTGTTCTAGATATGATATATAACTTATGTAGCTAATACTGCAGCCAACCAAGCCACTGACAATAAATTACCCTCTTCGTTTATTATTTAACAAATTTTGGCAACGGGAATTGTTCGTCATTATTGTAAATCTGCAGGCGCGAATAAATTTTTCTCATTGTGAGTAGAAACGCATCTAGAATTAAAAAGGATGCTGCGTCATAAATTTAAATGAGACTTGCCAACAAGAACCTTATAAGGAGACAAGCAAAATAAACAACATCAGAAGATAAAAGAAAGCAGCAATAAATATGAGAAGAATCTTTTCTGGAGGCAAGACCCCAGAGAGAGAAAACGAAGACGCTACAAGGAGTCCATCATCCGGCGGCCGTAGTACCTATTCCATGGAGCAGCCAATGTCACCATACAGTAACAACAAGCAGGGTGAACCCCTATCGCAGGAATTGGTACCAATTGTAACTTTATTATCTGCCCAGACACATAGAAGATACCATGAGGGTGTATTACTTATTTTACATGATTTGAAGAACGATGGATCAGAGGCTAAACGAATCTGGAAGGAGGTATATGGTGTGCTTATTGGGACTCAATTGGCTCTTTGGGACGCTAGAGAATTAGCTGATAGTAATACTACTGATATCAAAAAGTTTGCCTCCAAACCGACATACATAAATTTTACCGATGCAACGATTAGACCAGTGGAGGCTGTTGATGGTGTTATCCATTCAAATGATAAAAAATTGGAAAATATTCTAGTTGTATCAACTACATTGAAGAACAGGTATTTTTTACAATTTAGTAACAAGGAATCGTTTAGTCATTGGATGGCGTCTATCAGATTAAGTTTGTTTGAAAATGTTGCATTACAAGAAGCCTATACTGGTGCATTTCTATCCAGTAGAGGTTCAAGGCTGGGTGATATTAAGATTCTTCTAGCATCAACAAAATATGATTATGAGGATTGGGTAAGTGTCCGTTTTGGTACAGGTATGCCTTGGAAACGATGTTATGCAGTGATTTCACAACAAGGTAATAAGAAGAAGAGTTCATTTGGAGAGATAAAATTTTATGAGAATGATAAGAAGGTTAAGAAAGACAATGTAATGAGTGTAGTATCAGCTGCAAATGCCATATATGCTGTTTATCCATCATCACCACAATTAATTGATAACTCCACAATTATTAAAGTTGAGGGAACAATTTCTTTTGAAAAGAAGGATACACCTATGGAGACCAATCTTTTTATTATGCCAGAGAGACATAATGCGGTGCCTGGATATGATACTATTATTAGGTTTTTAATACCTGCTTTGAATGCATTTCAATTGTATGGTAGACCGAAGAGACTTATTGCTAACAAGGATGATCCATTATCGATGTTGTTTGCTTTACCTACTTTACCACATGTCTATTATTTGACAGTTGAGGATCTATTACCAGTAGCCAACTCAGCTAGTTGTTTAAAATGGGATACTCAAGATTGGAGACAACATATCAAGGATATATTACGTCAAAAGACACAGAGAGGATATTCTGGTTGTGGTAATAGTTCTGATTTAAAGAATTCTGTAGCGTCACCTGAATTAGCGTCAGGTGAATTATTTGAGAGTAGTGGTAATATTATGTCCCCAAGGTTACCTAGTGTACCGATTTGTGCAAAATCTCCATTGTTATCATCATCACCATCGACATTTTTACCCAAAAATATGTTGTATAAACAAAATGGGAATTCAAGCACGAGTCTACCAAAGAGGAGTTCGACATCTGATGAAAATACACCCTGGACGCCAACTGAGTCCAGTCCGTTAAGTGGGAAAGTGAATCGATCACCGGAGCATAAGGAGTTTAAGAGTGGTAATAATGTATCGCCTATAAGACAATCACCAAGAGCAATTAATATGAACATTGGTGATGTAAAAGATGGCCATAAAGGTGGAGCTATTTTAGTAGATGAAAGAAATGGCAATGGTAATGCAAATGGTAATGCAAATGGTAATGCAAATGGTAATGCAAATGGTAATGCAAATGGTAATGCAAATGGTAATGCAAATGGTAATGCAAATGGTAATGCAATTGGTAATGCAAATGGTTATAAAAAAGTTGGTGGGAATGGTAATGAGAATTCAAATGATTATTCCTTTGGTAATAATATGAATGTGATTAGAAATGTTAATAGTTCTAATAAAATTGGTGGGAATGCGAATATTTATCCAAATCAATCTAAATCACAGAATGTTTATTCTAACGGTGAAGATATACAAAGACAAACTATTACTGTATCGAATCAAACAAAACCTGCACCTTCTATGAATAACATAAGATCACCAAATGCATCTAGTCCAGGAATGGGATCAGGGAGCATGGATATGCCACCTCGTATACATAATAATAATAATAATAGGGGGCCAGGTATGTCACCCACTGTTCGAACTCATAATATTGGACCAGCTAACATGAACTCTGGTAGGCCAAATGTCAACATGGGACCTGATATAAACAATGGAAAAGTACAAGTTAACAAGAATATGTCTCCAATTGGTCGAACTCATAACATTGGACCACCAAATAACGGTAGACCACATGGTAATATGGTACCACCAAATATGAACAATGTTCGACCAGATGGTAATATTCCATCCAATATACGAAATCAAGGAAAGCCTCAGGGTAACATGCCACCACATATATCTAATCAAAGTATAAGGCCAGGAGTTCCAATGCCTCACAACAGAGTCGGTAATATGTCACCTAGACAACGCATTCCACCTATGCATATGGGTAATCCAATAACACAAGGGATGGCTTCAATGAACATTAGTCCAACACCAATGTGGAATAATAACCAAGGTATGGGACAAATGAACATCAATCAAGGAATGGGGCCACCACATATGATGAACACAAGAACACGAGGCTACCCAGCCCAAAACATGGACAATTCAATAAACAAGGATATGATGAATAACGTGAGAAATCCAGGAATGGCAAATCCAATACATACGGGACCTCAACCAATGATGAATAACAACAACATAAGAGGACCTAACAACGGTTCAACACCAATGCACTACTCGTATACAAACAATAACAACCGGTCACATGACAACCCCCCAATGGACAATACAAGATATCAAGATAACATAACAGCTCCGCCACAGAGACAAGAAAGGAGCCGCCCGCCACATCACGTGGACGTTGCAAGGGGACACAAACACACAGAGAGTGACCTTTCATCGATTTTTGCCTCCTATACAGAGACTGAAACTGAAACGGACCCCTTTGACCGTGACTTTCTGGAACAAACACAGACCTTCGATGCCGGGAACCCCTACAGATAGATATTATTTGCTAAGAGAGAGAGAAAAAAAAAACAAATAGTGGATAACTGTGGTCATCCCCAGATAAGCTCACGTGACAACTGTGGCACTCTAAGCTACTGTACAATAAATAAATGTAATATATAAGAGAAGACATACCGTTTTAAACCGGGAGGGTCAATGCTAGGGTAAGGAAGTAAGTTTATTAAAGATAATGACATATACTATTAAATCTACATTGAGAGAACTGGACCCCCAGGAGTGCCAGAACAAATATCTCTCATTGGTCTGTGGTCAACGAATCGTTGAGATCCCCGAACTGACGTTAGAGTCTGGAATCACCCTGACACGGGTCCCTATCGCCTACAAGACTTGGGGAACGTTGAGCGATAGAGGTGACAACGTTCTGGTAGTGTGTCATGCACTGACGGGATCCGCGGATGTTGCGGACTGGTGGGGTCCACTTTTGGGGCCGGGCCGCGCGTTCGATCCCACGAGATATCTAATTGTGTGTCTCAATTCTATGGGGTCTCCCTATGGTTCCTTCTCGCCACTCTCATTGACAGCAGCAGGTGTGCCTTACGGTCCGGAGTTTCCTCTCTGTACAGTGAGGGACGATGTAGTCGCTCATCGGATTGTGTTAGAGAGTCTCGGAGTGAAGCATGTTTCGAGTGTTGTTGGTGGTTCAATGGGTGGTATGGTTGCTTTGGAATGGGTCAGTTGCTATCCGAAATTCGTTGGTAACCTTGTCGCTTTGGCAACCAGTGCTAGACACTCTGCTTGGTGTATCTCATGGAGTGAAGCCCAGAGACAAAGTATATATTCGGATCCACTCTATGAGGATGGATATTATAATGTCGAAAGACAACCCGTTGCTGGACTTGGCGCAGCTAGAATGGCTGCATTATTAACGTATAGAAGTAGAAACAGCTTTGAGAATAAGTTTGCTAGAAACACTCCCTCGAGGACTCAGAAACAAAAGGGTGAGACCTCAGTAAATCAGGAAAATGTATCTGAACAAATTAATACTGTCACTGAAAAATCAATTCAAATACACAACGATGGGAATATTAATCACAGAACTACACCCAATGGATGCTCAAAGCGTGCTGGCAGTGTCATCAGTACACAATCTAATGAATCAATCTTATCTTCGGGATCCAATGAATCTCTACACTCTGTTTCCAGTGTTAGCTCAGTCCCAGCAAAGGCAACTGATATCAACCCTGCACAGACTTATTTTTCAGCTCAAAGTTATTTACGTTATCAAGGTGCCAAGTTTATTCACAGATTTGACGCTAATTGTTATATCGCAATCACAAGAAAATTAGATACTCATGATCTTGCCCGTGATCGTAGTGAATCTATAGAAGAAGCACTAGAAAATATTAAACAACCCTCTTTGATCATAGGGATTAGTTCAGATGGTTTGTTTACTTACTCAGAACAAGAGTTTCTCGCTGAATATATTCCAAACTCTCATTTGGAAAAGATACAATCCCCGGAAGGTCATGATGCATTCCTCTTGGAATTCAAATTGATCAATGAGATGATAGTAGAATTCTTACGGAAAAACTCCCCCGACATTTATAACGCAAAGGAAATCCCATGGCATATGGACACTGTAGATGATAACAATAATGGTAAAGCAAGTGTCTTTGGTGAAGCTGAGGAGGTTACAAATTGGTAACCATAATCCTAGTAACTGTATTTCAATAATGATTTATATAATTTAATTGTGCATATATATTTATATATATATTTTTTTTTTATATAAAATAACTACATTTCGGTATCATATTAAAAATGTCCGTCATTTTTCTTTCTGAAAAATCATTGTTAAGTTAACTCATCGCTGAAAAATTCGAGACAAGTGACCAACATTTTCTAGTCACTATAATAAACACAAGTAACAATGCAAGGTACCTCTACTGGGAAGGATAGTGTCCAAATAAATTTACTTTTTTCCCTAACCCCAGAGGTAACCATAACACCCAACGTTTCAACAATTACACATGATTCATCTTCACCTAGTTCAATAACAGACATCTCCCTACATAATGAAAAGAATAATCAGAACCAAAGACATAGAATCCCCAAATTAGGAATGGGAATCTATTTAGATATGAAAGATAGATTACCTTATTACTTTCAAGATTGGAGGGACTCCCTAGATTACAGAGTCATTCCTGCAGTAATAGAGACTTACTTCAGTAATCTTCTCCCAGCGATTGCCTTCGCACAGGATTTATTCGATAGAACAGATAATGCCTATGGTATCAATGAGATCCTATTATCTAGTGCCCTTGCAGGGATAGTGTTTGGTGTCATCGGAGGACAACCGCTATGTATCGTCGGCGTCACGGGACCTATCTCCATCTTTAACTACACAGTATATGAAATTATAAAACCCCTCAATACCAATTACTTTGGGTTTATGTTCTGGGTATGTCTTTGGGCCATGATCTTTCATTTCTTGTTAGCATTGACAAACCTCGTGGCTTTGCTGCAATATGTCACAACTTTCCCCTGCGATATATTTGGCTTATTCATTAACATTGTCTACATTCAAAAGGGTATTCAGATCTTAATTAGACAATTTACACCCCATGATGGTATACTTGATCTCGCTGGTGGATTCGCTAGTATTACAGTAGCCTTGTTGATGATGATATTTGGAATCATGTTTAAACAATTCAATAGAACCCCATTCCTTAATCACACAATTAGAACATTTATATCAGATTATTCCACAGCATTATCTGTCCTATTTTGGTCAGCTTTTATCAATTTTGGTGGATATTTGAACAATATCAATTTCGCCAAATTACCAATTACTAAGTCATTCTTCCCAACATCAAAGTCATTGAGGGATCCCACTACTTGGTTAGCTTACCAGCATATCCCCACGAAAGATATATTTATTGCTTTGCCCTTTGGGATCATCTTAACGATTCTTTTTTACTTTGATCATAACGTCTCATCCCTTATGGCACAGAGACATCAATACAAACTAACAAAACCATCGACTTTCCATTACGACTTTGCCTTATTGGGTATCGTCACATGTGTTTCAGGCGTATTGGGGATACCTGCACCGAATGGGTTGATCCCTCAGGCTCCTTTACATACAGAATCCCTCTTGATTCTGGATAGAAACGGGAACGTACAACGTTGTGTTGAGCAAAGGTTCACAAATTCAATTCAGGGATTAATGATGCTGGGAACAATGGCAAGACCATTCCTAGTATGTCTTGGTCAGATCCCACAGGCTGTCCTCTCTGGGTTATTCTTTATCATGGGAATCCAGGGCCTTATGGGCAACAAGATCCTTCACAATGTTATTTGGATTTTTACAGATCCGCTACAGAGAGATCCTGACTCGCAATTGAATAAAGTCTCATTGAGGTCCCTAATCATCTTTACTTGTTTCAGTATGATCGGGTTTGTTGGTGAGTTTGCAATTACCAACACAATCGCTGCCATTGGGTTTCCCTTAGTGCTGTTATTAACCGTCATTGTGTCATTTGTCTTCCCATATGTCTTTACAAGAGAGGAATTGAAGATCTTGGATCAAAATGTTGCCCAAAGGTTTACAATCAAGAATCTATTAATAGATACCCTATGTAGAGAGAACGTAGAAGATAATGAATCAAATCATTTCAATTAAAAATGAACATCCAATACAATTATTTAATCATCAGAAATCTCGTACATATAGATACACTTCGCATTTGCTAATCATCATATTTAATAAGAAAATTATATATTCAATCATTTTAATTCAAGAAACCATTTCTCATGGGAAATTTCGGGAACAATTGAGATAACTTTGCCATGATCGATCACACTTTGAACATTATCCAAAACAAATGTTTCCATATTGTGTCGTGTCTCGACACTTTGGGTACCCATATGTGGTGTAGCTAATACTTGTGGTAAATCTAATAATTCTTTGGAGACCTTTGGTTCAAATTCAAAGACATCCAACCCAGCAGTTCTGACCTTCCCTGATTTCAATGCTTTGATCAAAGCGACTTCATCAATTATGGCACCACGAGCGGAATTGGTGATCACAACACCATCCCTCATCATCCCGATCGTCTCCTCATTGATCATATGAGTCGTAGCAGGGTTTAATGGTATGTTAATGGATATAATATGACTCACTTTCAACAATTCTTCAAAGGTCACATACTCACATCCATTTTCTAACTCCTCACTCAAACGATGTCTACTGTAATAAACAAATTTCTCAAACCCAAATGGTTTCAATCTCTTTACAATCTCTCTACCAATACCACCAAGGCCCAAGATACCAACAACTTTTCCACTTGGATCATTACCATACTCAGTTCTATCAGCAGCGACCTTCGAGTTGCAATCTTCATTCAAATTTCTCATCCCAGCTCCAAAATTCCTCAACGCACCAAGTAATAAAAATACATGTGTATCAGCTGTTGCCTTGCTAATTACGTTGGGTGTGTTGGATACTTGTATGTGTCTCTCATTGAAATATGAAACGTCGATTTGATCATACCCTGCCCCTGTATGACACACAGCAATCACCGATTTCGGAAGAGCCTCAGCCAATTCCTTGTCAAACCTCCCAGTTTGTTTCACAGAAGATGCGGTACGTGAAATAATTTGAACCTTGGAGAATGGGTCAGTTGGGTCCCTTAATCGACTTAGGAATTCATTCCTAGTCATGCTTGAAGGGATAGTAAGAACATTGGCTACTTCTTGAAAAGCATCCCATTCGGATTGTGCATACTCAAGGGTCCCTAGTCGTAATACTGTAAATTTTGACATGGTTTGGTGGTCTATTATAGTTATGTTTTGGCCAAATTTGATATTTACTAAGTTTATTATATAATTAATGTATTTCGAGGAAAGATATTTATCTCCGCAAATAAATCCGTTGATAAGCCAAGAAATTATTTTTTTTGACTTGGGAAGGTGTCAGAATAACTTTTTTGGTGTAATTTGAATTATATAGAGTGGTTTCTATTGGTTATTTGCATTTTGATATTTCCAGTCGTGATTGTTGGCATGACCAACATTCCCTAGACAGTTTTGGTGTGTTTCCAATATATATTCAAGTTTGTTTGGTAAGCAGTAAATTTTGTTCAGTTGTTGAGCCTCTATGCATTCTTGTCAACGGATTTTGTTTCAAGTCTGAACCACCTGACTGCAGTATCAGATTAACTAACAGTATTCTAATTTGATCGGTTTCCTATATACTATCACTTTGAGGGTTGATATTTGGTCGATCGCATTCAATTCCCTTAAGCATTTTGAAACAGTAAACAAGACACCAATAATTCAACCATCAATCATCAGTGGTAAACAAAAATTGAAACAATAGGCTTCTCATAAAACTATTTGACACCACCCCTTGCCAGTCTCCTTAAATTTTTGATCAAGTAGATTATTTCCACATGATTGACGCGTCAAAATTAAAAACGCGTTATTGAAAGTGAAAAATTATTGAAGAACCAAACTATCGTTAAAACAAAATACTTCAAGAACCTATGAGCACTCCAGTGGAATCAGTTGCCCCTCTTACAGTTCTTAGGGCAAGAATTGCACTATTGGCCACTGCAATTGGTGGCCCAGATTATACTTCCTCTATTGATCCCTCTCCATATAAAGTCGGTGATGACTGCCTTGCATGTTTGAAAGATTTGAAAAGATGGTTTAAGTTAGTTGATGATCAACAGAGTAGATGGGACGTAGCATTAGCCGCTGCAGAATATAAGATTTTGACAGACGATCTCTTACCGATTTTGATTGACTGGGAAGAAAAAAGTGCCCTAGCAAAGAAATTAAAACAGAACGAGGATCAAAAATTCAGAAATAAGCAGTATCATGATAAAATAGCGTTACAATGCCTTCAGTTATTGGTCCTAATGACTTGGCCATTGATTCTGACAGATCAATCCACAAATAGTCAGGTCAATAACTATGCAGAGTTGAAGAAGCATCAATTGATATACAAGAAGACAATTTTGGCCTTGGAAGATGGTAAAGTATTAAAGGCCGTTATTAGATTGGTGTTGGGTGTTATGAAAATTGAAAGATTACAGAGAAGTCCTCGTGATAATATGATTATAAAGTTAGCTTTAAACTTCTTCAGAAATATTATATCCATAGAACCTGGTGAGTTGACCATCTCTAAAAAGAAGAAGATCCCTCGTGGCATTAACTCAATTGATACGTTACCACCAAATGTATCCATGGATGATATTTCATTAAATGCAGTTATCAATTGTTTTCAACAAAATAAAGTATTTGGTTTACTCTTGACCTTATCCAGTTCTTTAAATTCAGAGTTTGACCAAGATTTCATCAACATCCCATTATTAGAAATAATGTTTTCCTTAACTAAGGATATAAATCAAGAGTCACTATTTAAGATTTCAAAATTAAGCAATCATGAGGGTAAGAATCCAAATGAAGGTCATTTGACCACACAAAATATGGAACTATCAGAATTGTTAAAGAAGGAAACTCAAATGAAAAAAAATTTAATTAAGAATACCTCCTCCAGACATTCACGTTTTGGTGCAATGTTATCTATTCAAACAGCAGATAATGTTCGGCTATCAGTCTCTGGTTCCCAAACTTTATTAGATGAAACCGCGGCATTGCAAAAACTGGATAGTAGAAAACAGTGGAATAAAAGAAAAATGCAAGTAAAAGACGATCCTTTAGAAGAAGGTTTACCAAACACGTTATTAAACTCACAGAATAAGATACTGCCACTTCAGGTTTCGACATCTAAATCATTCATTAAATTTATTAATGACTTTATAGATTCTGGTTTCAATTCATTGCTGCGCAGTGTGACAAATTATTTTACTACGGAACAAGATAGAATGATTACTATTGAACAGATTGAATATCTATTATTTTTTGCATGGTTTATCAAATATCAGGTTATGAGATGTAAGCTTGATCAAAAGGCAGAGATTGCAATGGTATCTGAATCATTAGATGAAGTTTCTTTTATCTTAGTTTGTAACCTATTAAGGAGTTCCTTTGATATGAAAAATTGGATTGTAGTGCATGCCAGTATGATTGCATTTACCGAATTATTAAACCTCGTGGGTGATCCAAATATCTCGAAAGAAAGAGACATTGATGTTGAGTTTATCGTGGGGAGATTATTTAGTGATGAAAGAATCCAATTGCTAGCTAACTTACCAAGGACTGCATTCAAACATTCACAACAATATATGAAGAGTTGTGTACATTTGACACATGTGGTTTTAAAGACATTGGAATTACGTGGTGAAAATTCCGAAGGATTAATAATTAGTGGGAAAGCCAGAGGTCATAAACCGTTAGTCCATGACTTTAATAATGATGATATTCAAAAGATTATGCTGGAAGAGAATGTTGACAGAGATACTGCCATTGATATTTTGAGTCCACGTTCCAGAGAAATTGAAGTTAATTTTGAAAAAGTACAAAATAATTATATCAACGATCCTACAATGGACACATACATCAATTTCTTACAAAGATTCAACGAACTGGATCACGATACTATCAAAAAAGTCATTTCATTTTTCCATAGAACATTCATCAAAGCTAAGGAAGAAACATTTCTATTCAGAATTGATTTTATTATTTTGTTACGTGATATGCTTGCAGATGATGGTTTTCCTAGACAAGCAAAGGTAAGAAAATATGTTGAAGAATTCTCAAACTACTTTTTACATCGTTTAAAAAAAAGACTTAAGGTATCTCCAGCCTGGTATGTAGGTTTATTATTTCCAACTTTACATGACAGTGTTGTTGGACACTTCCAAAGATACGGTGAACAAAAGATTCAAAAAAAGAATAAATTTTATGGTGTCCCACCAACTCTGTTCAAGCATATTGATGATGAAGAAGCATTACCTCCAACCGTATTAAGAGATATGAAATTTGGTATTTTGGTATCAACTTTAATAGATGATACTAAAATAGATGTTTTAGATCATTTAAAACAGCATATGCAAAATACCTTGGATATATTTAAATCCTGGTTAACAGTCAATGTCGATCGAGAAACTGAAACTAATAATCCGCCTAATGAATATTTTGCGATGCTTGAAGGTATGGATGATTATTTGATTCTTGATAAAGATTTTAGAGCCTTATTGGACCTAATAGGATACGTTATTCCCTCCACAAGAGATGAGAAATGTTATTTACCAGGTACTATCGAAATTCCAAACTTGGAAAATGATTTGGAATTGGTTAAGAAGTATATTAATACACCATTCGAAACACCAAATGGTCTTGCCTCATCATCATACTTAATTAGGCCAAGAACTCACGCTGGCACAGTAGACCAACCAGAAGAGGACGGGTGGGATGGTCACGATCAATATGATTACGATGATCCAAATATTGTTAGAAATGATGATGAATATTTCAAGGGTTTAGATGGAAATATGAAAGAAAGACTTTCTGGTAGAAAGATTAGCAGAGGTACCGCCAAGTCTAAGAAGAAGACAAAAAAATCTAGTAAAAAACGAACGAAAAACAACTTACCTATGCATGATTTAGGCGATGACAGCGGCGATAGCATTAGCCATAAAAAGGTGCAGAATCATATTGCTAGTAAAGAATATATTAGTGATTCAGATGAAGACGATGACACTTTAAATCCTGTTTTCTTCCAGAACGAAATGTATATGAGATGGTTATTAGATAGGAATAATGGTCAGATTTCGGAAGATAAATATGGTTTATTTGGTAGATTTACTGCAGAAAGAATGAAAAATAATGGTGCTGTTACAAGCGATTTTACAGATTTGTTTGATGGACCAGTCCCAGAATTAGAAGATCTTCAAAAAACAGACGTAGGGATGGTTGGTCCAAATAAGGCCCTGTTGAAAACATCTTCGATGAATTTAATTAGGACTACAGAGGTAAACAATGATGGCAATGAGGAAGAGAATGATCTCACAGCATCACAGGAAAGTAATGTTGAGCAAGACACCAGTGTAAGCAATATCGATATTGAGAATGATAATGCACCAGAGAGTACAACTTCCAAGACTGTTTACACTGACAGTTCTGGGAATGTTATACATAAATACGGTTCAGCAGCAGATCGCAACAAGGACAATTTTAGAATTAGGGAAACCGCATTTGATGTCAACAATTTACCCAGTGAATCAGATACAGATTCTGATGAAGATGAAGATGAAGACCGTAAAAGAAGGTGGGAAGAAGCCAACAATGAACCAGAGCTTTCGGATGATGAATACAATAGTGACGAAGATGAGGACATTGTCATAAATAAGAAGAAACCAAGGGTAACTGTGGATGAAAATGATGAATGAGTAGTAGAAATTTTTTGAAACATAAATGGTCAATAAATATATAATATCCTATGCATTTAATATATTAGTGAACACGCCGACATGTTCCATACTAGATTTAGAGATTGTGCTGTTAAAAGTTTGTGTCCCAAAAAGTACAAATGTTCTGGGTATGCAATTATGTATATAATATGTAACAAAATTTATGAAACAGCTTCCTTAGCGTCCGTGAATCCTTCATCCTCATTCGATGATAAGTTCGCTTTATTATCATTATCATCCGAATTACTTGCATAATCATTCAAGATATCAACACTGGCAGTTTCACTTTTCGTAAAACTAGTGTTTCCCTCTTTATCATCTTTTTCTGCATTTTCTACCTTCATCTTATGTTCAGTAGTGCTTGGGATTGGTTCTGATATCTCATTTAGGATGTTTTTAGAATGCTCAACAGTAGTTTCTACAATCTCGTCAACTACTTTCGAGTTATCTTTATCATCCCCAACGAATGTTTCATCTTTGGAATCTATCACAACAGTTTCTTCATTGACATTTTTACCTGTTTCGTCATTCTCATCTTCCGTGATATTTTTGTCCTCAAATTCAAATTGATTTATCCTTTCAGCGTCATCACGAATTTTAGAAGTCAATGACTCTTGAGAAGATCTAATATGATATTCAGCACTGTCCGAAGCAGTTGCTGTATCTGACTCCTCATCCTTAATTTTTATAATTGGACCAATTTTGCTTGTAATAGCATCATCTACGGACCAAACACCAATATGTGACCAGTGTAACATGCAACGAAGTTTACATAATTGGATCCAAGCTCTTTGTATATTGGTAGTTGGTTGTCCTGCCCTATCTACTACGGCATTTGCAGTTTCAACTTGAATAGAAGTTTTAGAAGAAGCCCTGCTTAATCCACCCATGAAGCTCATACGTTTTGATTTTTTGTCTAATGGTTTATTTTGTTTGATTGGCGATTTTGTAACTTCACTAAATTTAGCAGATCCGCCCTTCTCAATATGTTTCAAATTAATTTTCTCTAAATTCCAAGTATCAAGCTTCAACGATCTTAAGAAGGAAAATATTTCACATGTTTGCCTCACCTTAGTTAAACACCAATAACACAACGGGTAGCTGTTTGTGATCGAAATAGTTCCATCATCTGCGACACTTTGAGTCTTCAAAACGTACAATCTTGCATGTTCAATGACATCGTCTCTCTCCTCGTCACAAATGGAACAAGGGCTACGGACTGCTACTGGAGGGGAATTGCTTGGATAATTAAATAAACCAGAATCTGAACCCTTGGGGGTTTGGTTGAATCCATTATATGTACCATAACCTAGATGAAATGTTTCATTGAGGCCACTTATTGGTTCCACGACAATTAATCCGTCGATCATTAACTGTATTAAAGATTTCTTAGCAAGCCATCCAACACCAGGCGCATTATCAATTCTTAATACTGGTTGGACTTCATCGTTTACCAGTCTCCTCAATAACTTAGAGTCTGAAGCACTATCTCTTATATTTTTACAATATGGTAGTACGGCAATAAATTTCAGGAATTCGTTGTATAAAATCACATCATAACGGATGGTTGATATATTTGGAGAATAAATGATCGTGTTAACGCCGTCCTGGCGAAAGCTGCTGGAAGTACTGGCTCTATTTAATGTAGCCATTGTGGGTACTTCGGATTCGCTCAAGATTGTCGAATATCTATTGTTATTTGATGATTCTTCACTTTCAACATCTTGCAATACTTTCTTCAAGTTTTTTAATTGAAGGTTTAAAGTATCTAATAAACTGTCCTTTTCTCGAAGCTGTTCTACAAGTTTCGTGTTTAAAATTTCAGTAGTATGTTTATCTCTTCTAGCATCGGCAACCATGTTATTTGCTTCTGAGAACAAAGTTTCTGAAAGATCTTCGACTTCTTGACTTAGTTTGGTTACTTCTGTCTCTGCGTCGGTTCGGAGTTTCCTTTCATTCACAATTTTTATTTTAAAATCTTTTAATTCTTCCATACTCTTCACTAAATTATTATTAACCTTCTCATGTTCAGCCTTCAAGTTTTCGTATTTTTCAGATATATTCTGGTTTGAAAGAATTATTTTGTTAGCATTGTTTAATTTCTCTTCTAGTTGTGTTTGTTTTTCAATACTTTCCATCAACTGTGTTGATAGAGACGTTACTTGTAGTGAGATCCTCTTAGATTCTTCAGTAGGATCGGACATATTGTAACAATTAGCTTTATCTCAATTTCTTTAGTAATATTCTATTTTTTTAAGGGTAACCAATCCTTGAGATGTCTCTTTTTTAGATAGGTAATAATGGTTCTTTTAAACTCTTACGAGACAAGATTTTCGTGATACCTTAAACGAAACGGAACTTCAAGGCTTTCCAGCTTCGCGTTTGTTTGAAAGTTCATCTAAAATAACGTCAAAATACCGGGTAACTACGATTCGCAATATATGCCTGTGGTTAATAATCAGTTTAAAATGTACAATATATTCATATATGTTTTAAAATCTATAAAATATACATCAAATATGAACATTATTAATCTTTAATTTATTCAGCACCTCTGTTAATGGCTAGAATAGTATTTAGGTTTACAATTTTTTTCATTTCTCATTCGAGTCCACAAACTCCTCTTCGGAATCGGTGGTACCATTTGAACCACTTCTATCCCCACCAACAATAGACTCCTGTTCAACGTTTTCGGAAAACTTTTCGTCTTTTTTTTCTGTTATCACCTGTTGTGTCTCTCTGGATGGTTTCGATTCTTCAACTTCTTGGATTCGATCAACCGTAGGATGATGAGTTTGTACATTTTCGTTAGAGTCAAAAAACTTAAGTTTATTGCTTTGGAGATCACTATTTGTTCTTCTCCTACGAGCACGTAGCATTTCTTTATGCTCATCTAAGTTGATCTTCTTTGGTGATGATGTACCTCTCAATTCCATCAGTAATGATTTGGCCCTGTCTGCAATTTCTTCTCCTTCCTCTTCTCCTTCTTCCTCTTCATCCTGTTCAAATAAAGAATTGTTTAAAATATTTGAATGTTTTGAAGGAGATGAAGTTTTTAAATCCGCGCTGAACGATGGAGAGGGAGACTTTGCTTCTATCGGAGTTGTTAACTTATTTTTTCCAATTGGAGAATAAATAATGGATTCTTCATCTGTCTCTAAATCTTGGGATATATTGGATAATGATTCTTTATCAGTAATAATCTTCCTCCTCACTAATGCTCTCTTTCTAGCAGATGAAGGATCGGGTTTCTGAGGGCCAGCGTTTTTTAATTGCTCTAATAGCTTATCCATAACATCACGTCTATCTGTTTCTCCATCTTCGTCATCACTACCTTCTTCATTCTTGTGTTCCTTCTGCCTGCGTTTCTCTTCTTCAAGTTGTGCCTTCCTCTGTTGTTCTTCGATATATTTCTTGTGCTTTTCATACAATTGTTGTTCTTCCTCTGCTTTAATATTCTGACTTTGGGCTTTCTTATATTCAACGATAAAGTCAGCAAACTTTTTAAAGAAAGAATTCTTGGCGAATTTCTCACCTGAATCTTCACCATATATTTGCATTAGGCTGTTAAATTCCATCATGGTTAATTTGACTTCATCTTCCAATAAATCACACTTTCTTCTTGCTTCTGGCAAGGCAGGAAGAACCCTAACTAGAATTCTATCATCAGGGTGAAATTTAGAAGAATCGCTTAAATTACCTATATCAATCGACCTCTCGACATTCACAACAGATTGACTAAATTCTCTACAATCATTGACCAACTGTTCGATGGAAATTTTAACAACATCCAATACAGGTTCTAATTCCTTCAAGAAATCATTAAAGGATGGATAGTTCGTTCGAACAATTTTTTCAACGTAATTCAAAAAGGTCATACGGTTAGTACTATCCTTAATAAATGTTAGTCTCTGTAATGTTGACAATTTAAACCCCTCTGCCTGCTTAGCAGAATCATTCATATAATTACCAACGGCTAAAATGACATTAAAAACATTGCGGAGGTTATCCGAATCTTGCAAAGCACCGACAGCCTTGTCAACTCTCCTCAATTTCGTGAGTAATTCAGTGTATTCTCTCTCATATGTGGTTATAACCTTTAAAGATCTCATACGAGAGCCCCAATATGACTGTAGGTTGACCATCAACTGCAAATATATTTGATCTGCCCGTTGTAACTCGTTTGGATCCTTCTCTGGCAATTTAGCATCTTCCACTTTCTTAACACCCTCCCAATCCGTAGTGTAAGGGGCATAATTCCTCGCAAGGTTTGTAGACACTTCCGTAATCTCAGTTTTGGATAAGAATTCAACTACACTTGGATTTTGTAAAAACTCCCTGTCACATTTCAAAACATTTAGGATCAAATCTGGAACGGACATAGAAGTATACATGTGCAGATTAATACCAAACTGTTGAGAAATATCTCTTGATAGAAATGTGATCTTATCCAAATCTTCTTTCCTCTTTGAAGCTAGCGATTTGATTTCTCTTGCTGCAAACGCTCTTTCTAATTCTGATAAAACACCCTTTTCGTATAAATCATCAGCAAACTTCTCTGCCTTACCATCAATCCAAATCGAATTATCTGTAGTCTCGATTTTTTCCCAATGTAATTGTTTTAACTTCTTTTGAGGACGTGGGTAGTTCTCAAATAGTGGTGACTGTGTTAAAAGAGGAGATGATACTGGAGTTTTCGCGGATCCAGGACTTAAAATAGGAGGAGCTGGTGGAGGTGGAGGTGGTAATGAATTTAGGGAAGTGGAAGAGGAAGAAAGCATTGGAGGTGGTGGAGGTGGTGGAGGTGGACCGGGTGAACCAGATCCAGATCTGTTAGGAGTAATACCCATCAAAAAGTCAGGAGGAGGCGGTGGGGGGGGAGGTACAGCAGCATGTGGTTCATCATGTCCTTCCTCTCCTACCGTATTGTTATTATCATCATCAAAACTCAAGTGCTCCTCACTTTCTTTGCTATATCTATCGACATTTTTCTTAGATGCATTGGATAATAAGGACTCTTGGTCCAAGTTTCCGGAATCTGATGTTTCACTGGCAGGCAGAGAATTAACATCTGTTGAGTCGGTATTAACCGATCCACGTTTGTCGAGCGTAAGTTCGTCATGAGACGGTGCTACCAATACCTTAGATGTTAATTCTTGTAAATAAGGTGCACCAATCGTTGATTTTCTAACGCGATTCACGAAATGTGATTCGTTGTTGGTAGCAAAATGAGAATTTCTATTAGATGCTGCAGGTTGTTTTTGTCCAGTCCCATATTTTTGGGATAAGGTTTCTAAAAATGAGCTTCCATGACCTGATCCAGTAGATCTGCCTGAATATTGACTCTGGATATCACCCGGTGTCACAACGTTGTCATCTTCGTCATCTTCGTCATCTTCGCTACTTGAAGATGATCCAGAAGTGGAAGTTGAGTCTTCCATTTCTTTTGCAATTTTGTTTATTTCTCCTTGTTCAACTTTTTTCTTCATTTTCTCGTGCATAGCTGCTAGTTCACCAGCAAGCCTATCTATTTCTGCTAACTGCTTTTCATATAAGTTGGGGTCCAAACTTGAATATTGTTTCTTATTTGTTGAAACTGTTAAATCGTCTTGAGGGGTTTCCTGTTCCTTGATATTGTTGGTTTCTAAGAATTCATTTATGTCAAAATCGATACCGAAATCTTTATATTTTGTTTCCAATTCTTTCAATCTCTGTAAAGCTTTCATTTTTTTTTCTAAGAATAATTTGTTAACATGTTCTTCGACATTAAATTTGGATACATCATTTGATTCGGATTGAATTTGGGCTAAAGCCATTCTTAGATCATTTAGCTTTTTAATCTTTGCCTCCTTTTCAGCATCATTTTTTTTGGATTTTAAGTTAGATTTCTGTTTTTCCTCTTTTTTCATCTCAATAGGTGGATCCAACCGACTCTTTTCATATTCCGTAAAATTTGTCATTTCCAGCTGTCTAGCTTCATTTTCAAGATCCTCCATTTGACTTCTCAAAAATTTCAACCTTTTATTAGGTTGAACGGACATACCAAACTTCTTTGAGTCCACTGAGTAATCTTTATTTGCACGTTTCAATCCATCTTGTAGAACCTTCTGAATGTTTTTTTGTTTTTCATCAGTAAATCCACCTTTATTCTTTGATGTCTTTTTATTTTCTGAATCAGGTCTAGAATTCAAAATGGTCAACATTTTACGTAATTCAACTTCCTGTTCATGTTTTTCTAATAAATGTTTCTTCTTCAATTCTTCCAATTCCGATTCCAATGCCTTAGTAACTCGTTGATTCTTTGCAAGAATTCGATCACGTTCCTTTAAATCAGTTTCCAGTTGACCAACTAATCCATTTCCAACTCTACTTAATTTGTTATTTAAGAATTCATTTTCAGCTTGAGCCTCCTCTAATCTTTTAGTCAAAGTACGACTTTCTAGAATTGCACGTCTTGCCACCTCATCAGTTTGCATAGAATCATAAAGACGTTGAATAGCCATGTTCATTGTGGATTCTTCTGCAGTTGATGATGATGCACTGATATTTGTTACTAACGAATCCATCAACTTTAGTTGTTTTGCTAATTGTGTTGGGTCATTTTTATTTTCTATTAGTCTGGAACTTGATAAAAAAATATGCTGGATTAAACTGGAGAGTAACGATTCACTCTCCGTTCCCTTACAAGAATCACAAAGGTTCTTGATCAGAGACATGGGATCCTGTAGATCTACGTCTCTAGTTTTACTGTCTGACTCTAACATCAAATTGAAATCATCCAGCTTCATGTTCTCATAATATTCAACCTCGTCATTTATCTTATCATAATCAAAGAGTTTGAATCTATTCATCAAACGCAAGAACCCGTTATTTTCTAATTTCGTTCTCAATAACATACGTTGTTTAATATCATCAGAGCTAACGCAAAGTTTATTAATCAAAATCATCGTCCAGTGAGAATATTCCAGTATGGTGTTTTCACCACCTGTCTTGAATTCCTCAGACGCACCAACCAAAGACCCCATTTTACCTCTCCCGTCTAAGGTTTGATCGATAGCAAATCTCCAAGCTTGTAGTACTTTTAAGCTACTTTCTAATGTTACATGACTGAAGTGTCCTGGGTATTTTCTATAATTGGAAGCCATGTGTAAGTTCTGACCGATATTAAAATTTTGGTCTAGTGCGGTTAGAACAGCATCGAATTTTATTTTACTTCTCTTTTCAAGCATAATAACGAAGATTTCAGTTGCAATTTTCTTTGTACTTAATACTGTTGAAAATAAGCCTCTTGCTATGGTATCTGGCATTAAGCTGTGTTGCGAAAATTCGTCTAGCCCTTGTTTTAATGCAATTAAGACCTTAAAGCATTTGAAATATGAAGCTTCTTTATCTAAGAGTTCAGTAGTAAGTTCTTGCTTGGGTGTTGTCTTATATATGGTCCTCATTAACAAATTAGCCATTGCGATATGGCCTTGATTAGCTAAAAACGCATCAACCCAATCTAACTGTTCTGTTCTTAAGGTAACCCATAAATCATTTGTTTGGTTAAGGGATAATGTATTGGTAATAATCTTCTTAACATAATAAGTAGGTGGACGATTAGTCTTATCAGAAGCTAAAGATGACGTACTAGCACTCCGTTCGGATAGTTGATATAGTTCACGGTTGTTTTGGATAGACTTTTTTTTGCTTAACTTCGACGCTGGAATAGATGTGTGTATAGTCTTTTCATTGGGATATACGTTGCTTTTTGAAGACAGTTTGGAGGTTGTCGTGCTAAGTTGACTGCCCATAGAATTCATAGAAGGTGACTCCATAATCGTATTATCAGACAACAATAAGTTGGAACTTGGTATTGACCCTGTTTTAGATTTCATTCTTTTTATCTCATTCTGTAAATCCTGTTGTACAATAAGCCATTTCTTCTTCAAATCGTAATTCATTAATTCACGTTGTTTCTCCGGCGGTAGATTCTGAAGAATATTTCTTTTTAACATGATTTCTTCAAATAAACCCTCGACTTCCTCTGGATTGCTTGGCATTTCTAAGTTAATCTTGCCATCAGGAGTAATGAATTTGGAGAGGTTTAAATAAGAGCCTTGGGAGAGAATGCTTGCAGAAGAACTCTGGTCTGTTTGTTGTCTCGATAGTCTAACACTTTCTGCCGTTGAAGATCTTCTGGAGTATGAGTATTTAGAGGTAGATTGTATGGAACTATTTCTCGTGTGAGACATTGGCTCTGCAGAATTTTTTGTGTTCATATATTGCGATAAATTTTGAGTGTTTAGTGAAGTATTTTTGTTTAGTGGTTTCATATCTCCTGATAAACGGTTTGAGGAATTTAATTTATGAAATGTTTGTGAATCGTAGCTAGAGTTTCTTTCAGGACTATGTGAGGTTCTCCGGTTCCCTGGGCTCGGAGAAAATGTTTTATGTGGACTTGGATTGGTACTTACAGTACTCTCCATTCTATTATTTGATGAATTGTTCACATTTGAACTTGATGGATTGGCTAATCTTTTGAGGTTTTTAAATAAGGTCGAGCCGGAACCCGAGTTGGAATCATTGCTCTCAGATTTAGAATGTTTTGAACTTGAGCCCCTTAACATTGGATTGTACGCTTATTATATTCTATATTGTTATAGTAACTTAGATGTTTTCTTGGTTGGAGGTATATTCGTTTCACTTGCGTGGCGATCTTAATCGTTCAACTGAACTTGGTCTTGTTTCAAACTATATGAATTCAACCAATCGCTACCAATTAATAACTTTCTTGTTACAACTGATAAAGGGGTTTCGCGAATACGGATGAGTATGTCCCTGAGGTTCTCCAAGCTATGTTTTGAATGGTTTTATTATTAGCGGAAAAGATCTATGAGCTTTTTCAATTCGCAAGTTTTTTGAATTTCTTGTTGCTGTGTAAACAGGGCCGGTTCGGAAATTGACACCGTGCAACAAAATTTGTTTATAAAGAGCTGGTTTCCTAAACTTAAATTTTATATAAACAAAATTTGGTGCATGCATCGACTTAAGATTAAAGTTTGCTTTCTGATTAGTTACTTCTTGTAAGCTTTTGTGGATAATGCAGATAACGTTTTTCTAAAAAAACGTTGTATAGCTCAATTGAATGTCTTAAAAAATTCCTCTTTATGCCAACTAGAGAAAAAAATGTATTAAGAAATATAAAAATTTGGAGTTACAACGTTATAGTGATGGGATGATTTAGACAATATAGCTTTTAATTTTTGTTTATTGAAAATATTTTAAAAAATTTTGTTAGTCAATAAACAAAAAAAAAGATTTTCTTAATTTTTTTTTACAAAACTATAAAATCTTTTCAACATTTACAATTCCACTTCAAAAATTACTGACAAAACTTGAATCGAAAAGTAATTAAGAAAACGTATCCAATATGGCTCATTTTTGTTATAGTTTATGAAATCTTGAAGTTTTTTTGATCTGACACAGCAGATTGTACCTTTCAGATGTATTTGAATCAAAAGTTGCCATACAATGAGGTAAAATATATGCTAGATATCTTGAAATCGAAAATCAAGTAACAAATAAAATAAAAAAATCTAACGACAAAAGAATTAATTAGACTAATAATAATTATTTGACAGAGGGTTACTTAATTTTTATTATATTTAGCGCGCATTTAATTGAAATGTGTAGTAATATTTTTTTCTTGTGCTTGGTAACTAGAAATAAGTTTGTATTTATAGTTATATTCATTCCATGTTGGATCATTGACAGTAATAAAATTAAGAGTATTATTATGTGTTTTTCTATTCCATAGTATCTATTGAAACGCTAAAAGGGGGTGTGTATCAAGGTTTGTGGTCAGCTTCCTTTTTTGAAAAGCCTCTCATGATAACAAATTTACAGACTCCCCCTTTTAACAATCGATTAATTTCATTTTGATGAGCTATGAGTTTGACTCAAAACTAATCCACTTTGGTAATTCATTCAAATATTTATTAAATAATCGCCTTTCGCAAGTCCAAAAATTGAAAGCTTAGTATCATTATTTTGTGTACACATAGGTTTTGGGTTTCTGTCATTATTATTAATATCTGTTGTTATGTTGTTTCCCCATTTAATTATTACTTTTTTGGAATTCAAGAAAGAAATAATTTCATTATGTTCAGTTCAGTTTAAACCAATATAAACTCCAGAACCTTACTCAATTATTAGTTCACTCCAAAACTGACTCTCTCGACCTATCTGCAGACAGGAAGTTACAAATCCATGTGTGTAATGGAAATGACGGAATAGCTTAAATTGTACATAATACCTCTTTTTATATTCGACTATCATTTCCACAAAATTTTCTAGCTGACGTAATCATGATTTTCCCTTTGTAATATAACATTAGCAACTGACTTACCTAATAGAGCCGAGTGAACATTTTTGGAAAGATCTTTCACCTAGATTCCCGGTCGATTGATCTCAGTGAAACTCCCGCACAACTCTGCGCATCGGTCTCGGCCGGATACATTCCCCCTAATTTTGGTAAATTTAATCACCTATGACTATAAAAAGCAAAAGGCTCAGATTACTTTCGAGGATACATTACCATTACCATACTTCATCAATTAATCAATTAAAATCAATCAATCAATCAAAAAAAAAAAATGTCTCTCCCATCTACAATGCAAGCTGTTGTCATCGAAAACCGCGATGTTACCCTTAATATGGTTAAACCATTACCTTTTCTACCTAACGGGTTTATCTTAGTTAAGACAATGGCTGTAGCAGGTAATCCAAATGATTGGAAAAGCATTACCTCTGGTAGAGGTCCAAATGGTAGTATTGTCGGTTGTGATGTTGCTGGTAAAATTGTCAAGATTGCGCCAGAAGTTGCTACTGATAGATTCAAGATTGGCGACTATGTCTTTGGTTTCCTTCAAGGTTCTTGTGTTAAGACACCTGGAAACGGTGCCTTTGCTGAATATGTTGCTCTAGATTCTAAAATGACATTCCTTGCTCCTCAAGAAATTCAGTTCAGTGGTAAGAGTTACATCCCAGAGGGTAGAGTTACTACCTTTGAAGGTGCTGCTTCAATCCCATGCTCTTGGTTAACTGCTGGTGCTACGTTGTTTCACCATATGAAGTTTAAGTACGAATGGGAAAGAGCGGAACCACAATATAATTTCCCAGTTTTAATCTGGGGTGCTGCCACTGCTTTAGGTCAACCAATGATCCAATTAGCCAAGAAGTTCCATGGTTACACTAAGATTATTGCTGTTGCTTCTAAGAAGCACGAATCCCAATTGAAGGCCTATGGTGCCGACGAAGTATTTGACTACCATGATGCTGATGTAGTTCAACAGATTAAAACCAAGTATCCAAATATCCGTCACTTATTAGATTGCGTTTCCACAACAGAAACCTTTAATCAAGTCTATCAATGTGCCTCTCTAACTGAAGAGTCCATAATAATGAACTACATGGCCATGTCTATTGATGATATCAAGCCAGAGTTTAGAAGAGACAGCATAACCATATACACCAATCTTATCTACAAGGCTCTTGGTTTAGATGTTATCTTTGGTCCAATTGTTATTCCAAAGGATGAAAAATACAGAGAAGATGTCATTGAGTTCATTGAGTACATCAATCCAAAATTCATCAGCGGTGAATTGCATCATATTCCAATTAAGGTCTATGACAATGGATTAAAGGGTGCCATTCAAATCACAAAGGCTCTTCAATCAGGCCAGGCTTCAGGCGAAAAACTTGTTGCTGTTCTAGATTATTCTGATTAGTCTGTATAATACATCTATTCAATAGTTATTCTATGTCCTTATAGAGGATAGGGAGTTTCAAATAGAATGTCATTAATTGCAAATTTATATCATATTATGTTAGTACAACTGCGTATAATAAAAATGTATACTCTTAAAGCGATTTATATAAATGGTACAGAAACACACTTGATCTTGAATGTTTGCATCAAATATATTTTATAGCATGGTGGTTGTGCCAGATTTCTCTACGAAAGATAACCAACCAACTTTTTAAATGCCACCCAAAATTACAGTATAAAAAATAGTAAAGGTGACTGGATTTTTTAAACATATGTTAGGCATTTTGAAGATATCATATCCTAACCTCCACGACATAAATTCCTCCAAATTACGGATTAGGAAGGTCTATCGAAAAAAGGTACGATATAATCATTTCGAGACAGATGTTACTAATGGAATTTGTGAATCAGCCAGGGTGTTAACACTGTAAAGACACATTAAACATCATTTCCATTAGGATCCTTCAGCCAGTTTCTGCTATACCTAATCTTGATGACTCATAGGCCAAACTATAGAATAGCCGTATATCTATAGACTTCGCCTAAAGATTCCCGCGCCAACCTGACATAAAATTCTTGCGCACTGTATAAAGGTCCTGGAAAGCACCGGGATACGATGATCTCCAAAATCATTCATTATATTTAAGCTTACTGATAAGAAAACTGGGGTGTTAAAATATGCAAACCCTAAGACTTCGATAATATTTACAGACACACTCAGAAGATCCAAACGTTGCCAAGAGACCTTTTTTTAGATATAGGGCAGATTCCGACTAAGCCATACTTTTATCATATTTGTGACAGTACGACGGAAATATAACCCCCATTAGAATTTCCAGGGTTGGTTTCCAGTTCCGCAAAATCACATGCCACAGAAAGCACCCATGTTAGGGTTTGTTTGCACCAAGGGGTAGCTTAACTGAATGTACACACAAATTTGTTAGGGTTAAATTGCTCAGTTCCGACTAATCAAAGCTGGACTGCATTGGTGCCGTCAGAACCCTAGGGTTTTCACACAAAACACCGTGAACTGCTAAGAAACACTTGCAGAATTTCCACCGCTAATCATCTTTGTCACACATTTAAAGAGTTTCCCATGTAATTTCCGGATCCCGCTCTTTCTGCGGGATTCTCTTAGCGGAGTGTAGATGAAAATTTTCTCACACAACCCAAGCAAAAGAAATAGATGTGGAATTTGGTCAAAATAAATGGCTCCTTTAATGCTGGGATTACTCATTTCGTCAAAAATGAATTTCTTCCGGATTTCTCTTCACTTACAACTCCCATCTTATTGTATATAAAATTTTATATATTAACCTCTTTTAACCTCTTTTGGAGACTTAAGCCCCATAATAATCGAAGCTATCCATACTCACTCATACATTCACATCAAAAATGGGCAGATTCTCTAATCTCAGAAGGTCGAGAAAGGTACAAGATGAAGAATCTTCTGAAAAATATAGTCTACCGGAAATGTCTTCTACTCCAGCTGATGACTCTATAGAGGTTATTCAATCTGAACAGATGTTTTCCCAGGAGAAGAATAACTTGACCTCTGTCAAGTCCAAGAAGAAACAGTTTGGTAGTGGAGATATCAACTCCCTTACCCACTCTTACTCTCATGCCCATCTAGAGGGCGAAGAAGAAGAGGAAGAAGATACTGAAGAGGCTGAAGTTCATGATACTCATGTCAAGAGAGCCTTGAAACAAAGACATATTGGTATGATTGCATTAGGTGGTACTATTGGTACCGGTCTGTTTGTTGGTATCTCTACCCCATTGCATAACTCTGGTCCTGTGGGCTCCCTGATCTCATATATTTTTATGGGTAGTGTTATTTACTTCGTCACACAATCTCTAGGTGAAATGGCCACTTTCATTCCTGTTACTTCTTCTATTACTGTTTTTGCTACTAGATTTTTATCCCCAGCATTCGGTGTAGCTAATGGTTACATGTACTGGTTCAACTGGTCCATTACTTATGCTGTAGAAATCTCTGTTGTCGGTCAAGTTATTCAATACTGGACTAAAGTTGTGCCTCTGGCAGCTTGGATCTCAATATTTTGGGTCCTTGTTACATTGATGAATTTCTTTCCAGTCAAAGTTTACGGTGAATTTGAATTCTGGGTTGCTTTCATTAAGGTTATCGCAATTGTTGGTTACTTACTTTACGCTTTAATTATCGTCTGTGGTGGTTCCTCTAAGGGTCCTATCGGTTTCCGTTACTGGAGACATCCTGGTCCAATGGGTGCTGGTCTCATCGCTGAGGATAAAAATACCGCAAAGTTCTTAGGTTGGGTCTCCTCCTTGATTAACGCTGCATTCACTTACCAAGGTACCGAATTAGTCGGTATCACTGCAGGTGAAGCTGCCAATCCAAGAAAGGCCGTCCCAAGAGCTATTAATAAGGTCGTCTTTAGAATTGTCATCTTCTATATTTTATCCTTATTCTTTATCGGGTTATTGGTGCCATATGATGATCCAGCATTCAATGATACAACAGCAATTATTGCTTCTTCCCCGTTCGTTATCTCCATTAAGAATGCCGGGACTAAGGTCTTACCGGATATCTTCAACGCTATTGTTATGATTACCATCATCTCTGCTGCCAACTCTAATGTCTACGTCGCCTCCCGTGTCATGTATGCCTTGGCTCAGACTCGTAGTGCTCCAAAATGTTTTGCTTACGTTACAAAACATGGTGTTCCATTTTGGGGTGTTATTTTCTCTGCTGCTTTGGGTCTATTAGCTTATTTAGTAGTCGACAACAATGCCAACACTGCCTTCAATTGGTTAGTCAACATCTCCACTTTAGCTGGGTTGATCGCTTGGTTATTGATCTCATTCTCTCACATCAGGTTTATGGCTGCTTTGAAACATCGTGGTATCTCAAGAGATGACTTACCTTTCAAGGCTAGATTCATGCCTTACGGTGCTTATTATGCTGCTTTCTTTGTCACAATCATTATCTTTATTCAGGGTTTCCAAGCATTCTCCCCACATTGGGATACTACCACCTTTTTCACATCTTACATATCTTTGATCATCTTTGCCGTGGTATACATCTGTGCACAGCTATACTATAAGGGTACATTTCTACTGTCGGTCGATCAAATTGATATTGATACAGATAGAAGAGAAATCGACGCCATTGTATGGGAAGACGATGAACCTAAGACGGTTTGGGATAAGTTCTGGGCTACTGTTGCATAAGATAGTTACCATTCATTCCACCCATCATCACATAGCATCCTCCCCTTTTGCATTTCTCTGAGGGACAACCAATTTTTACATAACATATTCCGCCGTATATTATTTTAATTCCGTATATTTGTCCTATTTCATAAATACAAGTACATTTATTTAATTTTGTAATCTTTCTAGACTTACTTTTTACCCAGTGTCTTCGATAACATGTAGTTCAGTACAATCTTTCTCTACTCACATCTCCATATTTGGAGGCATCAAATGATGGAAGATTGAACTGATGAACGTGGAAGGTACTCATACCTACACGTGACTGAAATCAGCTCTTACAAACACGCGTTCACTATTTTTATACATTACAAATTGATACAACCTTCGGTGCCCGTGAAAAAAAATCAGTCAAGGTTGTTTTGTTAACAAAATATTTTCAACCTTAACGATCCAGCTAAGCAATCAGGGAACACCAAAAGTTAATTTTAGTAGATACAAGCTCCATTTTCTACCTTTTCTACTCTATTTTTTTCTTTAGATCTCAAATTCTTTAGAAGACGATCCTTTTATACAGTCCTTGGCATCAATGGAGGAGACAAATTCAACCGATATTACGCCAGTTGGTACCACAACACCTCCACCTCCACTCGCACAAAATGTGGCTCTTTTACAATTTATAAACTCTCCACAGTGCACTCTGTATGACTGTATTGAACTGCTTTGCAAACACGCAGATAATATCGGGATCCATTATTATCTATGCCAGCGATTACTAACTTTCCCACACTCAGAGTTGCAATTCTATATCCCACAATTGGTCCAATTGTTACTTACTATTGAGACAGATTCAATGGCTTTAGAGGACTTGACGTTAAAGTTAAAGAATGAAAACCCTCATTTTGCATTATTGACGTTCTGGCAATTACAAGCATTACTTTCAGATTTATCTACCGATCCTGAATCCTATGGGTTTCAAGTCGCAAGGAGAGTACTTAATAGTCTACAGTCTAGTCTATTTAATACCTCCACAGCGGTAGACGAAGAGCCAAAGCGGATCCAGATGCACGAGAATGTGGCCCCTGGTTTGGTCCTGGCTTCTATGATCATGTCCTGTATGGCTATGCCACAACTTACTGTTATGACGAAACCACTAGTGGAATCTCAGGGGAAGAAACAAAAGGCATATGTGTTTAAGTTAGCGAAGAATGTGATGAGAGACTTCACAAAGAATATTACATTGAAGAATACATTGCTAAATGGGAGATCGTCTGGGAAATCCAAGAGTAGAAGAAATAACACATTTACTATACAAGATTCCCATATCGATTTTATTGAAACCAACACGTCGAGAGAAGATGCTAATTTTAGAAAGCCAAGAGCTAAGGAAAACACAAGAGATCATTCCTTGGATTTCGATATGGTTGACGATATCGGTGATAAGGTTTTTAAGGAAAATATATCATCATCGATTAAACTACCTAAGAGAAAATCAAAATACCTGGACAGTTCTTATGTCCATAGAACATATCAGGATAAATCAATCATGGATTCAACGAATACCGCTGAGGGTTCCCCAATTACTGACACTGAGACAACAAAGGTAGAAGGTAAACACATAAAAAGCATTAAGGGCCTCAATGAGCATTATATTAGTTCAATGCCTAATTTACATAACGTTAAACCAATGAGGGCATCATCATCATACCCAGAAAGTGAGAAAAAGGAACAACCGCAGCTAAAACGTTCAAATTCACAACCACCAATTGCCGTTGAAACATCAAGAAAGGACTGCTCTATTGCACTTCGGAATGTTAGTTTAACGGATGATGATTTGGCAAGAATACCCACAACAAAGAAGATCCAGATGTTAAAAGCAAACTATTTTCGTTGTGCTACTCAATTTGCTATAGCATTGGAATCTATTTCGCAAAGATTATCACAAATTCCAGCAGAAGGTAGATTAAGTGCTTTACGTGCTGAATTATCGTTAATGAATCGAGATTTACCAGCTGAGGTTGATATTCCAACATTGTTACCACCAAACAAGAAGGGCAAATTACATAAGCTAGTTTTGATTACCGCTAGTGAAGCTCAGGTTCTAAATTCTGCAGAAAAAGTTCCTTATTTATTGTTAATCGAATACCTGAGAGATGAATTTGATTTTGATCCTACTACTCCAGAAAATATTAATATTCTAAAGAAAAGTAGCAGCGCCAAGAATACTCCATTATTTGATTTAAACTATTTGAGTAAAAAGAGAAACAACGACGAAAATACATTTTCAATTATATCAAACGAATGTAATGACAATGAAAATATTATAGATGGCTCTTCTGTTACGGTTGAGGAAGCCTATCGCCCATCAACTGGAAATCTGTTATCTAGCGAAATGGATCTTGGTGATTTATCAATGGTCCGTGTCAGAAACCAAACTGATGCCGAAGCGTTGAGAAATTCAGCTGTTTTAAAGACGGCTTCATCTGTACCAGTGATACCAACAACCTCTCAAGATAGAAATCCAACATTAACCTTCGCTGCCTCAATGGATGAAGTTGTTGCTCAAAGAAGATCTGACTCAAAGGAGTTCCATAAGGAGACTGATGAACTAGCTGATCAAATGCGTATTTCTGCTTTGATGTTGGCTCAATTAGATAATTCACCACAAGAACTTGCTGACTCAACCAATCAAATTCGTGCTGAAATTATTGCCTCCATGAAGGAGGTCCAAGACAAGTTTGGGTACCGTGACTTAGAAGCAATCCATGGTATGGCCGGGGAACGAAAACTAGAGAATGATATGATGACTGGTGGTATAGATACATCATACCTTGGTGAAGATTGGAATACCAAAAAAGAAAGAATTCGTAAAACATCAGAATATGGTCATTTGGAAAATTGGGATCTTTGTTCAGTAATTGCCAAGTCTGGTGATGACTTGAGACAAGAAGCATTTGCTTGTCAAGTTATTCAAGCTATGGCACAAATATGGGCCAAAGAAAACAATGACATTTGGGTTAAGAAAATGAGAATTCTAATAACAAGCGCTACTACTGGTTTAGTAGAAACTATTACTAATGCTATGTCTGTACATAGTATCAAAAAATCTTTAACCAAGAAGATGATTGAAGATGGTGAACTAGATGAAAGAGGAGGTATTGCAAGCATTAAAAATCATTTCCTCCGTGCATTTGGCGATCCAAACGGTTTCAAATACAAACGAGCACAAGACAATTTTGCGTGCTCATTAGCTGCTTATTCCTTAATTTGTTACGTTTTAAGAGTTAAGGACAGGCACAATGGTAATATTATGATTGATAATGAAGGTCACGTTTGTCATATTGATTTTGGTTTCATGCTTTCTAACTCCCCTGGCTCAGTTGGCTTTGAAGCGGCTCCATTTAAGTTTACCTACGAATATGTTGACGTTCTTGGTGGATTTGAAGGCGAACCATATAAGAAATTTGTGAGATTGATGCAAGAAGGGTTTAGAAGTTTGAGAAAATATTCCAATCAAATTGTATCTATGTGTGAGATCATGCAGAAGGATAATATGCAACCATGCTTCTTGGCAGGTGATCAAACAAGTGTCCAATTAAAGCAAAGATTTCACCTTGATGTCTCTGATGATGATGTGGATGATTTCGTTGTAAATTTCTTAATTGGTAAGTCAATTGGTAGTATGTACACAAGATTATACGATCAGTTCCAATTGATCACCCAGGGTATTTACAGTTAGTTTAGAACAATTAAAAGATAATGCATAGATAATTAACGACAATAATATAACATATTTATTATACAATGTGTTGATGAATTTCATACTAAGTTTTTGAACATTTTATCTATCTACGTAAAGCAGCAAATCTCTTCTTCAATTCTTCCAACTCATCATCCTGATCTTTTGGTTTTTTCTTATTATGAACAACTTTGACATCTTTCTTGATTTCCTTTGGTATTTTAAGATTTTGCCTTCCAATAGTTTCACTATTTTGTCTCGGTTTTCTAACTGTGATGGCTGGCTTATCGTCTTCGGTTTCTAGTTTTGTATCGTTATCAACTGCAAGAATAGGCTTTTCTTCATTGTCGCTCCTTACTTTCACTTCACCTCCTTCATCCTCATCATTTCCCGTTTTATCTTCTGATTCACTCGAAGATTCCTCATCTGATAACTGACTATATGGAACATCGTAAGTACGCGCAATCTCTTTTAAATACAAAGTTACTAATTCATCAGCTGGAAGATTAGGAGAACACTTCTTGACAACTTTATCTGGAACACCAATCTTCTCATCTAATATTACTTTCAAAAATTCTGGACCAAATTTAAGTGTCAGTAGATCTCTTAGTTGAGCCAATTCCTTGATTTCAGATGCATGCAAAGTGGCATAAACAAGTGCCCTTATGGCTTCATTAATACCGTCTTCTATATGGTTTGAGATCAAATCTACTTCATCAGCAATACTATTTAGAATTAAAGTTCTAGCTAGTAATAATTCACAATATAATTCTAATACTTCTAATAGTTCAATATGGATATCATCATTAATAAGAGATTCAACTCTATAATGTGCTTTCTGCTCTTTGCTATTTGATAAAAGTTGCGCAACTTCTCTTCTGTCCTTTTTTGCTAATGCTTGTTGTTTCTCTTGAGCATATCTCAATCTTTGGATACACATTTTCAAACATGTTTTTAGTTTTATCTACTTCTTGTTAGCATCGATGCTCTTTGAATGCGAGATATTACTATACATACATTAAACGGGATTTGTTGTTGATTGGCCATTGCAATACTTTATTCTAGTACTTATATTCTTTGATACTTGTCCCCCCTTTCCTTATCTAATTCAGTTCCATATGATTTTTCTGACTACCAAAAAAAAACTTGCGAGCCTAATAAAACTATATTGCGTTGATTACTTCTAATATCATACAATATATATATGTATATATACGTATACATGTGCGATTACAACATAACAACACCCATGTTACTACGGCACTTGATGTCATAACTGCCATTTTCTTTGATACCACTAGAGATTGGAAAAGCCTTGTAGTTGTAAATATAGAAATTCAAGAACCCATCACCTGGACCAAACTTCAAATCTTCCAAGAATAATGCGTTATCTTGAGCTGTCAAAGCGTTAAAGACGTCCATACCTAAAGACTTAGCTAAAATGATGGCGTCACCAATTAGACTGTTCAATCTTCTTCTTAGCACCGCTGTAGCTTCCTCATTGAATCTATCATTGTACACAAAATCCGCATCAGAAGCATAGTAGTACAAGTAACCAATACCAACTTCTTCATGTTGCTTGTTACCAAGCACTGTAAATGGTAAGGAATAGAAGGAAAAGAAATCGGTAATCTTATTATCGTTTTCAACAACATATGAGTAAATAACCTTGTTATCGCTGTTTAATTCATCTTCCTTGGAACCCAATAACCAGTGTTCTAATTCCTCTCTTGAGAACATTTGGATACACTCGAAACGAGATTGGTATCTTGCAAATAATGCTAGTACTTGATCAATATCCTCTGACTTCATTGGTCTTAGACCCTTTGTCTTCGTTTGCTTCGGTAAAGCATATTTAGCTACCATATCAGCCTTCGTCATGCCTTGTGGTAAATCTGTAAAGCCAACTTCCAATAACTTTGACCAGTTGATTGGACGATGCGTGTAACGACATTTAGTAACAGGAGAAGGCAATGTGACACCAGCGGTATATAAAGCATGGAAGTAATTGCACCTGTTGACCCTTCTAGTAATTTCTTTAATCATTACAGGGGCCATCCTCTTGGATCTCAACTGCTTATGAACACATAAAAAGTTAATTTCGACACATCTCGGAATGGTATTATCTCTAACCTTTAATTCAATTGGAACACCAGAAATGAAAGCAATTAGTTTACCAGTGGCCTTCACCCTGACACCAACATGCCAATCCTTCTTCCATCCAGGTGGCTTCAAACTCCAGTTGAAAAATTCCTTAGTGTAGTTGAATCTAAAAGTGGCATCCTTATCCTCAACGTAATTTTCGTTTAGTAAGACAAATACATCCTCTAATTCCTTTGGATTATTGATATCGATCGTAACCCATTCAAACTCAGGTAGCATTGGCAATGGCTTATCCGAGATATCTTCAGGTTTCTTGGTGTCGTCAATTGTACCTTCGACTTCGACAACTTCGTCTAAGTGTTGGACAGGCTGAGTCTTCCAGAATTTGTAGTCCTTCATTTCCTTCTGTTGTTGGACGTTTAACTTTGAAACATCACCATTGTGCAATTGTAGTAGCTTTAGTAAATCTTCTAGCTTTTTCTCTCTTTGGCCAGACATGTCTTCGATGCTTCATTCGTATTGGAAGTAGTAGTCATTTACTGCACATCCTCATATATTTTTCAGAGATCCAAAATCGCATTAAACGACACAAATCTTTCAGACGAGATTTAGATAGACAGCGGCGCAAATAAATAACCATCTAATACGTACGATTAGGTTGGTTTAAGTGATAGCAGATAGCTATCAAAGGTTTACTTAAATATGTTAAATCTCAAGCAGACTTTTATAATCCGGGTAATTTTATTTAAATCACGTTTTCTGAAAATTTTTCATAGTGCGATGAGCATCAAAAAAATTTCAGATTGTTTAAAGTGATTAATAGTGACTAGCTGAAGAGGGCAACATACCAACTACAATCATATATACAGGATGATCTCTGCTACTGGTTGGGTCCCAAGGGGTTATGCTTCTGAGTTTGCTGAAAAGTACGAATTGAACGATGAAGAAGTCATGAGAATCGAACAAATGGCCAAGTTAAACCTTAACGATATTGATATGGAAGAACTTGAGCAACAAGCCGAGGCTGAACTCGAAGAACAAGAAGCTGAGACCAATGCCGAAGAATTAAAGGACCAACTTGATGTTGATGATGACTTGAAGGAATACGATATGGAAGCCTCTGGTGAAATGACCGAAGAACATGAAGATGGTGAAGATGTTACGATGTTTCCAGGTATCGCCAGAGATGATGTCAAGTTTTACGCTGGTGAAAATGGCGAAGATCCATACATCTCATTACCCACTGAAACCGATGTCACTGAGGAAAAAAATGAATTACAAGTTTACCCAACTGATAACTTGATTCTGTCTACAAGAACTGAAGACGATGTTTCTTACTTGGATGTTTATGTTTATGATGATGGTGCTGGCTTCCACGATACTGAAATTCCCGCTGAGCAAGGTGATGAAGCCGATCCTGATGTGGCTAGAGGTTTAGTTCGTGACAGTTCCCTTTATGTTCATCACGATTTAATGCTTCCAGCTTTCCCATTATGTGTTGAATGGATAAATTACAAGCCAGGCAGCAACGATAATGACAACATTGCTAACTTTGCTGCCGTTGGTACCTTTGATCCAACCATTGAAATCTGGAACCTCGACTGTATTGAAAAGGCTTTCCCAGATATGATTCTAGGTGAACCAGTCGACAACTCTATTGCATCTCTAAAAAAGTCCAAGAAGAAGGCTAACTCTGCACACATTACTACCCACCACACAGACGCCATTCTTTCTCTATCACACAATAAGCAATTCCGTTCAGTTTTGGCCTCTACCTCTGCTGATCACACTGTCAAGCTATGGGACTTAAACAATGGTACTGCTGTCCGTTCTCTTGCCTCCATCCACAGCAACAAAAATGTCTCTGCTTCCCAATGGCATCAATCTAACGGTTCCATTCTATTGACTGCTGGTTACGACTCTCGTGTTGCCTTAACAGATGTTAGAATTTCAGATGAAAAGCAAATGTCAAAGTACTGGTCTGTCTTTAAAGGGGAAGACATTGAGTCTGCTACATTTGCTGATGAAAATATCATACTTTGTGGTACTGATTCCGGTAACGTTTACTCTTTTGATATCAGAAACAGTGCAGGTTCCAAACCAGTCTGGACTTTAAAGGCTCACGATGCTGGTATTTCTTCTCTATCAGTTAACAATTTTGTCCCAGGTATGATGACTACTGGTGCAATGGGTGAAAAGGAAGTCAAACTTTGGAAGTTCCCAACTGATGACAACAGCTCAATGAAGGGTCCAAACATGGTCTTATCCCGTGACTTTGATGTCGGTAACGTTTTAACAACCTCTTTCGCACCAGATATCGAAGTTGCCGGTACTATGGTGATTGGTGGTGTCAGTGCTGGCCTTAAATTATGGGATGTCTTCACTAATAGAACCGTTCGTAAGAGTTTCAACAACGAGCTAAACGGTATCAAGCAGTTGGCCCGCGAAGAAGCTGCTAAGTTAGGCAAGAGTTCCAGAATCTCTAGAAAATACATTAAGAATGACAATCCAGATACTGTTGTCACCATCGATGACAAAGGTGAGGATGAAGAAGAGAGAGAAGGTGAAGGTAATTGGGAAGAGTAGATTACTACCGCCTGAATCACATAATTTTAACCATACAAAATATATCTATATATAAACATTTCTGTGTATCATAATAAATCAACAATATTGAACATTCTCGAGGACCCTGATATCCTCAACGATATCCAGACTTTCAATTAAGTATGTTAATCAATACCTCATTGCAAATATTCAGCCGGGTAAAACAAAAAAATTTGATATTGCAAAAAGATTTCCGTCCGTCGCGATGAAAAATTTTTCAGAAAAATTTTTTGCGATGAGTTTTTTTTTCACATCTCGATGGGAAAGTTTCACTAGAGTTATTCTATGTAATCTATAGTTATTAACCATTACTTGTTAGTATCACTTCTATCTTTTAAAAGAACCATCCCCACTCAAATAAGCAACAGATCCAAAGATGGCTCCTATTGAATATTTATTATATGAAGAACCTACCGGTTACGCAATCTTCAAGGTTAAGTTGCAACAAGATGACATTGGTTCCAGATTAGGTGAAGTCCAACAACAAATCAATGATTTTGCTTCTTTCACCAAGTTAGTTGAACTAGAATCCTTTGCTCCATTCAAAGGTGCTGCTGAAGCTTTAGAGAACGCTAACGATATTTCTGAAGGTTTAGTCTCTGAAAACCTAAAGTCTATCTTGGAGTTAAACTTACCAAAGGCCTCCAAAGGTAAAACAGTTACTTTAGCTATCTCTGATAAGAATTTAGGTCCATCTATTAAGGAAGTCTTTCCATACGTTGACTCTGTCTCTAACGAATTAGCTCAAGATTTAATTCGTGGTGTTAGATTACACGGTGAAAAGTTATTCAAGGGTTTACAAGAAGGTGATTTAGATAGAGCCCAACTAGGTTTAGGTCATGCTTACTCTAGAGCCAAGGTGAAGTTCTCTGTCCAAAAGAACGATAACCATATCATTCAAGCTATTGCTTTAGTCGATCAATTAGACAAAGATATCAACACCTTCGCTATGAGAGTTAAGGAATGGTACGGTTGGCATTTCCCGGAATTAGCTAAGCTAGTTCCAGACAACTACCAGTTTGGTAAGTTAGTTCTTTTTATTAAGGATAAGGCTTCCTTAAACGACGATTCCCTACATGACCTAGCTGCTATCCTTAACGATGATGCTGGTATTGCCCAAAGAGTTATTGACAACGCTCGTATTTCTATGGGTCAAGATTTATCTGAAACTGATATGGAAAACGTCTGTGTTTTCGCTGAAAGAGTTGTTTCCTTAGCTGAATACAGAAAGCAATTATACGAATACTTGTGTGACAAGATGCACATTGTTGCTCCAAATCTTTCTGAATTAATCGGTGAAGTTATCGGTGCTAGATTAATTTCTCACGCTGGTTCCTTAACTAACTTATCCAAACAAGCTGCTTCTACTGTTCAAATCTTAGGTGCCGAAAAGGCTTTATTCAGAGCCCTAAAGACCAAGGGTAACACTCCAAAGTATGGTTTAATCTACCACAGTGGTTTTATTGCCAAGGCTTCTGCGAAGAACAAGGGTAGAATCTCCAGATATTTGGCTAACAAGTGTTCTATCGCTTCTAGAATCGATAACTACTCTGACGAACCAACCAACGCCTTCGGTACCGTTTTAAAGAAGCAAGTCGAACAAAGATTAGAATTCTACAACACTGGTGCTCCAACTTTGAAGAACGAATTGGCTATCAAGGAAGCTATGGATTTATACAATAAGGAGGAAGCCGAAAAGGAAGATGGCAAGACTGAAGAAAAGGAATCTTCCAAGAAGAGAAAATTAGAATCTGATGATGAAGATGAAGAAAAGAAGTCCAAGAAGGAAAAGAAGGAGAAGAAAGACAAGAAGGAAAAGAAGGAGAAGAAAGACAAGAAGGAAAAGAAGGAGAAGAAGGAGAAGAAAGAAAAGAAGGAGAAGAAGGGTGGTATCAAGAAATAAACCCAATAATCTCGTCACTTTATTTCCATTCATTTTAAACATAAAAACTTAGAACGATATTTTAACTAATATCAAATAATAACTCCAATTATTCTATGTACTGTATATTTAGCTTTTCTGATGGAGTTGATAATATAATGTGTATATTTATTTCCCTATATATCTGCATTATATTCATTCAATATAAATTTTCAAAAATTAAACCTGATCGCATTATAATTTTGTCATCATCCTGATCATTAATATTGATAGGCAATGAAATTTATATCACATCAAATATCTGCATATATAAAACGTAGGGTGAAATAACATCACAATATAAACCTCGTTTTTACTCAATGAATCCAACCTATGTTCATTAAATTATACCATTAATGATTATCTATATATATAAACCAGACTGTGTACTCATAGCAGCACCATCATATTTCCAATGACGATAACATTCATCATAATAAGCTTTGACATCAATCTCATCACTCCATTCGTTTACGAACAGATCAATTAATTCTTGCATGGTGTTTAGTGATATCTTTTCAAACCCAGTCGGACCTTCACTTGGAACGATTACGGCTTCAAAGTTGTTGATTTCCGTTAGGATCAACTCGGATAATGCGCTCCCCATAAAACCTGTAATAAACTCAGGCGGAACCAAAGTGCAGTCGCTCATTGTTAATTTCTTTGATGCATATATCTTATCAGACGTGCCTAATAGTAAAATTTGCTTGATTGACTTGATCTCACTGACAAGTTTCTTAGCAATGATATTATCAAAAATTGGAGACAACTTTAAAAAGTTTTCATCTATTGAAATCAACAATGTGTTGTTGTTTGGTATGGAATAAATAGGAAATTTGAAGTTGTATGCTTTGCTTAATATTTCATCGTCCTCCTGCTTGTCTAAAGAGGTAGATGATGGGTCGAATTCATTTGGAAAATTTTCATTAAAGTTCCATGAGTGAGATGTGTTATTTCCTGGTGCTTCACTTATAACTAAACTTGCTTCTAGATCTCCCAATGATACCAATTTTAACAGATTCTTTGGAAACAATGGATTAGTGACTTTAGTAGTTAATATGACTTTTGAGTACGAATTGAAATCGATATTGGATGGTAGAGTTACTGTAGGTAATGGGGAAGGTTGAAGAGTTTCTTCTTTAGTAGATATTATAGGGAAATCTAATTCATGTCTTGGTACAGACAATTCATTCCATTGTTTAAACTGTGTGGCAAATTAAGGTAACTGTTAGTAATTGAACTGAACAAAGTCATGTATATCTTGTAACATTTCGACGGATTATATATAAACATACTAGCATATCTTATTAGCAAGCTTCTCAATCAAGTTTGTATTATCGGCCAGCTAAAGTACTTTAATTGTGAACTTAGTAGTATCAACTCTTAAAAAACGGCATCTATATTTTTTTTTTAAAGGAATCTTTGCTTGAAATTGCATTTGAAAAATTATTATGTTAAAGTGAAAAAAATCTTGTATTGAAACCATACACAAGTTCATAAAAAGAAGTTCTTCAACCTACAAACGTTTCATATTACAGAAGAATGTCTGAGATAGCACAACAATACCAAAAAATTCAAGGTGAATTAGAAGATTTCATATTGGCAAGACAAAAATTGGAAACTCAATTACAGGAAAACAAGATTGTTGTTGAAGAGTTTGATACACTAAAGGATGACACCCAAGTTTACAAGTTAACTGGTAATGTCTTACTTCCAATGGACCAAGTTGAAGCCCGTGGTAATGTTGATAAGAGATTAGGATTTATCAACACTGAAATTAGTAGATGTGAGAAGAATATTAAAGATAAGCAAGAAGAACTAGAAAAATTAAGAGCTGAGTTAATGAAGGCTCGTCAATAATTTATATATATATGCATTATAAAATAGTTGAATCTACCATTAATTAAAATAAAAGATTAAGATATAAATTTGAAAGTTTCGTATAATTGTAATGGCTTTCATATTGATCATTATTTATTTATATATACATGTTCGAATCTTATATACTATCTAGAAACCTCTATTTTCTAGCTAAATTAGATTTGATCAAACTATAGGATGCCATTAGTGTATACCAAGCGTATTCCTCAACATTATTATAATATTCACCTAATTTCATCACGTTGTGCAATTTATTCTTAGCGAACTCCATTGTTTGTTCAAAGCCATGAGATTTATCCTGAGCCATAAACATCTTACTGGTAGCATAAGTAAAACCAACACCAAGTCTCTTAGTATACCATGCCATATCAGTATGATCTTTCTCATTTGAATAATAAATCATATCATCTGCCAAGTTAAACAATTCAGGAACTGCAGTATCGGCTAGAAATTGGCTTGGAATGACTAATTGAGAGAAAAGATCAGACAATTGCTTACCGACTGGGATATCCATTTCTAATCTTTTTATCAACAGTTCCTCGAGACTTGGAAGATCCTTAACCTTCTGAATCTTATCATAAGCAACATCCTCATAAACACTCTTCTTCGCCAATTCTTTAGTCAATTCATGTCTTTTACTAACCAAATGATATTTAATCAATTCCATGACTGCTGGTGAACTGTGAAAAAATGATGGGGAGTTTGGAGCACCAATTACTGAGAGTAAAGTAGATGAATGGCCTAATTCATTTAGGGTCTCCGTGATTGCCCTTTCCTTGAACCCATATATTGGCACATATTTCTCCAGAGTATGTGATAAGATTTTGGATTGAAGGGAGTCCATGCTGTAGGTCAATGGGTCAATGGTAATTGGTTTAACGTAACTTGAACTTGTGGGATGGTAGGCACGGGCAGCCAGGCGAGTAACAGGTAGTCTCTTTAAAGTCGTGTTTCTTACTAATAGATTGGACATAATATATATCTGACGGGGACTGTTAGGGTGACTATTTTAGACAATTGTCAAAGTCTATACAGGCAAGGATAGTTTATTTATTGCATCCTTAGAGATATTTTTCCTCAATTTGGTCTCTCCGAGATATGAAAAAAATGACAGCTGAATATTACTTTGAGATAATATTTAAGTTATATTGTATATTCTTTATTTACAGATACATATATATATATAAGGCGCGGGATGTTATTATTTCTTAATAGTATGGTATCTTTTACCTCTGAACCCTGCAATATACATGTTGAATTGATAGACTTCTTGTGGGTTCATATCGTTTAATTCCCATTTAGTACTTCCGAAAACGTTCTTGACAGGATCCATTAGAAGGTCTAATTCATCACCGAAATTCTTTGTGACGATGTTCATATCGTTCATTATGTCTTCCTTATTAAACCCAGTGGTAAAGATAGCACACTTAGTATCCAAAAGGGCCTTCATTGTGTCCTTCAACCATAAATCCTTATTCTCTGGAGAGGCAAACCCAGGGTGAAAGGTGAAGAAACAATCAAAGAATGGATCATATGGGTAAAAATCTTGCATCTTATGATAGAAATGGAAATAGTCAGTGTAATAGAATAATTTCAGAGTGTCATCGATCTTATTGACGAATGGTTCATTATCTTTGTTTCTCAAGTACTGTTTCTTATTTCTATCAAAGTATGATTCGGGACCAACAAAATAAATCTCAAAGGTCTGTTGTGGAAACAAGTATTGGAATTGTTTCCATACATATCCTGGTAATTGAGACTCAGCACGGGCACCAAGGATAAACAATCTCATTGGCTTATTTTTCAAACTTCTATTAATCTCTGTAGTTGGTACCTCTGACTTATTATTGATATCGTTAAATTGGTTAGAGTACAGAGTGTAACGTAAAGCGGCTAAAGATTTAAGACCTTCCAAAGTAATGGGACCCTTAGGGTTCAGGGAGTATGGAGAGTATTGTGATAAGACCGAAGCAATCGTTATTGGATAACTGAGCATCTTTGTGACCGCAGCCAATTGAAACTCTGTATCCATGGAGTAAAAACCTCTTGTATAGAAGAAAAGATCCCAGTTGGTCATATTGACCATTCGGTCAAACCCTTGTTCATTGGGGAATTCGAATTCCGGGAAGGGTCTCCCACTTCTCAAATCGTGCTCGTAAATATTGACTTTCTTAAGGATATCGTATATCTTATTCTGATGGTAATTCTTATCCTTTTCCCAGGCCTCTCTTGAGTGATGAGTTGGGATACCAGAAATGGGACACGTATAATTGATATCGAGGCCGGTGACTGGGCATTTTGCTAGGGACTTGATCCTTGCAGCTCTTTCCCTTAATTGTTCAGAAGGTGATTGATCCCAAGGATGAAATCTGTTCTCTGGGGTAGGATCATTAGGTGAAGGAGGTGGGTCCAGACCCAATGCATTTCTTACGAAACCCATGATGTTTCTGGATTGGCATCTTTGAGGATGCGAGAGACCGTTCACTTGACTGAGAAGCCTTATTGGAGTCTGTGTTCTAAAATATGACATGAGACTCTTGAGAGGGTACGGGTAGCAGTTGTTTCTGTGCGGTGGTTTGCCTTTATATCAGTTGTTGACAGCTGTTGCAATATTATATATATATATCTATATCTAATATATAAAAGAGCATTTTCGCCGAGATTTCATGTTTGCCACGAGAGAGTCAGCGTGGATTGGACTGATCGTTTTGGAAAGCCATAGACAAGGCAGGGTTTTCAATATTGAACTATGCAGTGTTGAATGGATATATACGATACGAGTAGATGTGTTCGATGTTAAAACCATACGAACAGCGTAATAATAGACAAAAGATAGTCTCTATTTGAGGAGATCCGGGTAATGCGTTATTGATTCTCCGAGACGAGAAATTGTATTAATTATCTAGTATTTGTTCCCTTTTCTCTTTCAATAAAACCACTTGGAGAAGATAGATTAGTCGACAAGAATCGTTGTAAAGATCATCGCAAGGAGCGAAGAATGTTTAGATTAGGAGTGCAGAGAGCAGCTGCGGCTGTTAAATGTGGTGCCAATGAGATATTGATGATGAGGCCGACAAGGTTTGTCTCACAGATGACACCAATCGGGTCAGGGTCCATGATGGGTCAACCTATCACTGATTTCACGTTCATGACGATGAATCAAACACAGATGGTGCCAATTAACGGTACTAGTAATTTGTTAAATAGGATTATTGCATTAGACAAGGTTAATCAGAATGCTTTCTCCAAGATTGAGGAGAACGGTTCAGTGATTAATATGGAGTTGGATTCCGTATTAAGAAAGAGAAAGAAGAAGATGAAGAAACATAAATTGAGAAAGAGAAGACGTAAGGAAAGAGCAGAGAAGAGAAAGTTATCTCAAGGTAGATAGATACTATGTGTATATAATAATAAGCATGTAAATAAATTCAAAAAAGAAAAAAATAAATATTGACTCCAACCATTATTATAAGATATTATTATATGATGATATATGATTTTATAAAAATTTTCTAACAATGAAGAACAGAAGTAACAATTGTAAAAGAGATAATGAGTAAAGGATTAGCTTCTTTTGATTCTTTGAGATCAAAGTGTTGTTAAATTTCCATTCCTCTACGAAGAATGTTACCAATTTGAAACTGAATTTACCCATCAATTCTTCTCTATTGATGTCGTTAATCTCGTTAAGAATATCAAGGTTCCATGTAAAGATATCATTTGCCGTATTTATAACACGAAGTTTTTGATCTTCGGATAGTTTATCTCTTGTCTCCAATTCATAATTTCTCTTATATTTCCATCTTAATTTATTTTCCTCATCTGTTGTTTCAGCAAATCTAAAGAAATTGGTCCCACTATCGATTAATTGTTGTTTGGTTAAATGGTTGAAGTTAGGTAAAAAACCCAAGTTTCTGTAAAGGTTTGATCTGATGACTCTACCGCCTGCGAACAAGGCTAAGTAAAGAACATGACAATAAGCCAACACAGTTACGGGATCATCTCTGATACCGTTAGTGATGTATTCTAGGAACCCATTTAACTGAGGTCTGTTCTGTACCCATTCACCATTAACATAATTCAAATCGACACCGAGGAATTCCAAATCCTTGATAGTCCGCCTCGTTCTTCTAAACTCATCTAAATAAAACCCTCTCATTATCTCTGATATATGTCCCTCACCATTTAAAATGTCGTCAATCTCTTCTTCCAACGTAGAAAATACCTTGTAATAAGTCTTAATTATATCTTCGTAGATGAAGGAATGCCTTAGCGCCATAGCGACCTTAATAGACATTGCCTTATCGATCTTATTGTGTGCATCACGGGTATGAAAGTTAATTCTGTTGGCTAATGCTCCTGTATCAGTTGGACTAGGGATGGTTTCACTCATTATGTATTGCTAAATAATATATGTATAGATGTGTATAGATTTGATGGTATCACTGACCCAACACTGCCTCAATAATGACTTACTTATATACCATCACCATCCGTAATCCCCATCGCACCCAAAAACTAAAGATATATTACTGACATTAACGATGGATCAACTGCGACACAATTACGCTCCGTTATGACCGTCACAGGCAAATAAAGGATATAATACATAATCACGTCGATATCGGAGTTTAGCCGGTGCGGGGTGTAAAAATAAATGGGGCGAGCTGGGAATTGAACCCAGGGCCTCTCGCATATTTGTG
>JAJMCG010000010.1:0-123451 GCA_030572895.1 Jamesozyma jinghongensis
GAAACTTTCTACACCAGAGATGGTAAGGGTTACATCGATTATCCTACTTACGAAGAAGCTATTAAGTTAGGTTATGACAAGAAATAAATGCTGTTAGTTAGAAAGTTCCAAACATTTTTTATTTACTTTAGTACGTACTTTAAATATTACTTTGTAAAACTATAAATGACCAAAATTTATTCCAATTACATTATATAATAATATTTGAACTGGTATACCAGAAGTAGAAAGGAAACAGAATTAAAGATGTATCATTAAACGTTAAAGCCAATATAGGTTATTTAACAAACAAGATGCACAATATATTCTATGATTATACTCAGAATATTTTTCATGGCCTAAAACTAAAATATGAACAACTGAATGACAATGTAATTTAAACTGCTATAATTGGGGCAATACATGTATATTTTTCCTGTCATTTTTTTTCATTACGCGCAAATGAGGAAAACAAGGGATCCCCATAAAACACTAACTCCCTTAACACCATACAACTATACAAACACAAACACAAACACAAACAAAACAAACACACTAATAACTATATCAACATGTCTGTATGTTTAGCTGTCACAAAATGCATTGCAGTCTCAACATTGGGTCTCTATGCAGGTATCCTTACAACAACAACACTGGTTTCATCAATGTCTTCCACCGCCACCATCCTTGCTTCCTTAGACATCATCACAAGGGCTCAAATGACACCATTAATCCATAAATTAACAACTGTCCTAACGACACTAGGTGGTATCTCCACTGCCTTTTTCGGCATGTCCTATTTCGGGGCACCTCTATACTTAAGGCATCCATATTTACTTTACGGTATGATCGCTCCACCAATTGCCTCCACTTACCTTTACTTCATCAAGAGTAACAAGCAAAGACAACTCGTAGAGCAAGAGGATACAGGCAAGCAAGGGATTCAATTAGATGAGTCCGCTGAGCTAAGTGACTCTGTCGTAGATCTAGGTAAGAAGAAACAAAGACAGCCTCCAGTAGACAAGTCAAAACCTGTTAGGGTAATGAGGGCTGATTGTGTGCGTATTGCAACACAATTGGCAGTTGCTACAGGGGTTAGTGTACTGGGCTTTACTCAGTCTATTATTGGGATCTATGGTGAGGGCCAATTTGCTTGATCAAATGGCTATCAGGTGATTTATACCTCTACTATATTCAATATATATTCACATACACAAATATCATATTATATTATTTATATAATTGATAATTTATTTCTTTTGTTTATTTGGAATATTGTATTATTTTTATTATTCAGGTCTAAATATTGATAAAAAAAAAAAAATTCAATTCTTGGCAAAACTCCAACAACTTTTTAAAAAGAAAAGTGGGATATTTTTGGTTTGCTGTAAGATTGGATTATTTTCAAAATTAATGTATAATTATATGAAATTATATGTGCTCACTTAATGACACCTTCTCTATATGGTACATATTATGCTAAAAAATTTTTTTTTGTCTTATACGGTTCCTGCTGATTTCAAATCTTTCCAAGAAATAAATTCCAAATATACACAATCCTCCAACATCCTTTATAACATATCCTTACTGTCGGTTCCTCTATCATATCCCTACTTTTACCTAGAAACCTTCACTACATAAGTGCAACATTACCCGGTCACAAGTGGAAAATTTTTCGTCTCACTCGAACAGCGTATTTTTCTAATACTGATCACTTGTCCAATTTTTTACACTCAGTGTAATTTCAATACATAGCTTAGTTCCATAACTGTACTTCAAACAGAGAGAGAGAGAGAGAGAGACACCACCCTCAGCATTGCATCATCATGTCGTCTCAATTCTATCTAAAGACTTCTCAGGATATAGAACTATTCCAAGGCTACTCTGATTTTTCACAATCAAATCAAAACTCAAAGGACTACCCTGTAACCTCTTCTATTTTGTCACCATGTGGTAGATTCCTAGCACTATCAACAAAGGAATATTTAAAGGTCCTCACCGGTGAAAAATTAGATGAATTACTATTTATCGCTCCATTCGTTGACATCTACGACCTAAAATTTTCTCCATCTGGTAACTATTTGAACACTTGGGAAAGACCGTCTGTTCAAGATCCAGAACATAACAATGTAAAGATTTGGTACCTAAACAGAGAATTCACTGAATCTGAACCTGTAGAACCAGTGTATCAGTATAAACACAAATCTCAAAGTGGTTGGTCACTACAATTCTCTAAATTGGACAATTTTGTAATTAAGAGATTCCCAAATGAATTAAAGATTATCAAGTTAGACACTGCCTCCTCTGACAAGGCATTCCATTTTGAAAAACCTTTTGCCACTCTATCAACATCTCAAGATGCATCTGCTGGCTCTAGCGATTCACAAAAACAAAGTTTTACCACTTATTTAATCTCTCCATCAGATCATCCAACCATTGCTACTTTCACTCCAGAAAAATCCGGTAAACCTGCTCAATTAACCATTTGGCCAATCCTTGAAGGTAAAATTACCAAGAGAATTGCCACCAAAAATTTCTTCAAAGCTGATTCATGTCAATTGAAGTGGAACCCACAAGGTAACGCTATCCTATGTCTTGCCATCACGGATTTCGATACACAAAACAAATCTTACTACGGTGAGAATACTCTTTATTTACTGTCCTTCCAAGGTGTTAACGGTACCCTAGGTGGTAACTCTGTTCGTGTCTCCCTAACCAATGGTCCAGTTCATGATTTTACTTGGTCACCAACCTCTAGACAATTTGGTGTTATTGCTGGTTACATGCCAGCTACAATCTCTTTCTTCGATATGAGAGGTAATGTCGTTCATTCCATGGCTAACCAATCCAAGAACACAATGTTATTCTCCCCAGGTGGTAACTATATCTTAATCGGTGGGTTTGGTAATTTACAAGGTGCCGTTGAGATCCTTGACCGTCATAACAAATTCAAGTCCATAAGTAAATTTGAAGCCACGAATACATCAGTATGTTTATGGTCCCCAGGTGGTGAGTTCATCATGACTGCCACTACATCCCCAAGACTGAGAGTCGACAACTGTGTCAAGATATGGCATGTTAGTGGTACTCTATGTTTTGTCAAGGAATTTAAAGAATTATTAAAGGTTGACTGGAGAACCCCATGTAAGTATAAGACCGCCTCTGGATCCCATGTAATTAGGGACTGGAACGCAAAGATCGCAGAGGGTAGTGATGTCACTGAGGGCAAACTTGACTTGGATCCAAAATTGACAAAGAATCAGTTGAAGATTCACGAAAGTGTCATCGAATTCAACACTAAGCATCCAAAGGTTGTTACCAATGCCAACGCTAACGGTAACAGTTCCAAGCCTGCAGGTGCATACAAGCCACCACACGCAAGAAAGTTGGGGTCCGGTGCGCAGAGAACTGTTCCTGGTATGGCCAATAGAACTGTCCCAGGTATGGCTCCTAAGCAAGTTGCAGCCAACGGCAACAAAACTACCAGAAGAAGAAAGAATAATAACAACAATGCTGCTGAGGGTAGCTCCCCTGCTTCAGCTGTCCCTCAGACTAATTCTGATAGTACTCCAGCTTCCCCAGAGGAAAAGAAAATGAGATCATTACTTAAGAAGTTACGTTCTATCGAAACTTTAAAGCAAAGACAAATTAATGGGGACAAATTGGAAGACACACAGGTGCTCAAAATCGGAACCGAAGAAAAGGTGCTTGCTGACTTGAAAGCACTTGGATGGAAGGAAGACGAATAAATGAGGCATAATAGAGTTGCAACTGTGTAGATATGTAAATCAATAGATGTTGGATTTCCCTCGATGTGGAATTTGACTCAGCTTTTTTTTTTTTTTTCGATTGATTCATTTAGTATGGCTGTTCACAATTTTCAATTACACAGTTTCGGACATTAATTGAGTCTGACTGAAAAATTTACACAATTGGATTAATGTGGATGGTAAGCCATAGCAACAATGACTTCAGAGTAAGTATATAAGACCATCTATGCGTTTCAAATTGAATGCTAGTTTTGTCACTTGACATAAAAATAAAACAATTCAAACAGAACGCTTTTCTAATGGTTGAAAACAACTCTACAAGCTTTGCATCGCAATTAAATATCTTTAACAAGGATAACTACAAAGCCGAATTGTCGGACTCCAATTCTGACACAGAGGATGGAACCCAGTTCGTCACCGAGTTAGACCAAGGTGAGAAGCAAATTGGACTATTTTCTTCGATAGGTTTGATATGCAATAGAATGTTGGGTACCGGTGTCTTTGCCGTCTCATCAACGATTTACAGTCTTTCAGGGTCCATCGGTCTCGCTTTAATTTTATGGGCAGTCGGTGCGTTGATTGCACTAGCTGGTCTATATGTCTACATGGAGTTTGGTACTGCTATACCGAGAAATGGTGGTGAGAAGAACTATTTGGAGGTCATCTTTAAAAAACCAAAGTTCTTCATTACATGTATGTATGCCAGTTATGTGTTCTTCCTAGGTTGGGCTGCTGGTAATTCGGTTAATACCGCTGTTATGTTTTTGACCGCTGCTGATGCAGAGGTCACCAAATGGAACCAAAGAGGTATTGCTGTCGGTGTAATTGCCTTCTGTTTTATAATCAACTCGATTAACGTCAAGGTTGGCATCTATTTACAAAATCTATTGGGTATCTTCAAAATTGGTATCGTTCTATTTATCTCTGTCACTGGATGGGTTGCATTAGGTGGTGGATTGAAAAATGGTTACCAATCTCATAACTTCCGCAACGCTTTTGAAGGAACAGAGAAGGCCACTGCTTATGGTGTTGTCAATGCATTATATAATGTCATTTGGTCCTTTGTTGGTTATTCCAACGTTAATTACGCCCTAGGTGAAGTGAAAAACCCAGTTAGAACTTTGAAAATCGCTGGTCCAACCTCTTTAATATTCTTAGCAATCGTCTACATTTTTGTTAACATTGCTTATTTTGCAGTGGTTCCAAAGGACAAGTTAATTTCCTCCAAATTAATTTTAGCCGCTGATTTCTTTGACATCTGTTTTGGCGGTCACTCCAAGAGGGTCGCTGCTGCTTTGGTTGGTTTAAGTGCTTTAGGTAACGTTCTCTCTGTTATTTTTTCTCAAGGAAGAATCATCCAACAATTAGGTCGTGAGGGTGTCTTACCATTCTCTAATTTCTTTGCAACGTCAAAGCCATTCAACTCTCCGATGGTTGGCCTTTTCCAACATTTCATCGTTTGTGTTGTGACTATTCTTGCCCCACCACCAGGTGACGCTTATAACTTTATCTTAAATTTGATTTCTTACCCACTGAACATTATCAATTTTGTTATCAGTATTGGGTTGCTTTGGATTTACTACCAAAGAAGACAAGGTAAGATCGAATGGAACCCACCTCTTAAGGCTGGCGTCTTTGTCACTTCATTCTTCGCATTGGCTAACTTATACTTGATCGTCACTCCATATATTCCACCAACTAAAGGTGAATCTGTCTATATCTCCCTACCATACTGGATACACTGTGTTGTCGCTTGGGGTGTCTTTGGTTTTGGTGGTCTATATTGGTTAGTCTGGGCTCAAATATTACCAAGAATCGGTCATTATAAATTGACTAGTAAGGATATCCTTGGTGAGGATGGTTTCTGGAGAGTACAAATAGTCAAGAAGTATGAAGACCCAAGTGATGAGAAGAATACTGATGTTAATAATATTGAAGCTCTTCAAAGTTTCGGTAATTCTGAATCATCCATCAAAAAGGAAAGCTTCGTAACGACAACCATAGAATCAGAATCTTCAAGATGGTAATTGGTTAATAAAACTATCTGAAAAAACGATGGAAATACTGCTATATATATATTACCGGTAATTAATAAAATTATTATATATACCATTTAATAGAAACAATTTGTAATATTATTATTATTATTCTTGTACGTATATAATACTGACACGGGTAACTTTTCGCTTCGGCAGATTTCCAATTGTGAAAAAGCGAAAGACAACTAACAAACAAAAGTTGTCAAGTGTTAACCTAAAGTCTAAGTGAGCCACACAGAGAAATTCAGTAATTGCCCTGCAACGAGGACACATACAGTTTCTACACTAAACACACACTTGAATCAGGTTGTGGATTACACATTTATAGAGTTTTCTTTTCTTAAATTTTACCATTTGTCAGAACCAATTCCTCCCAGAAAAGATAGCATAATGGCACAGGTATCGTCATCTGAGAATATATCATTACTTCGAGACAGAATCAGACTTGAGTATAAGGGACTATTTACTATAAAGGACCCTGTCTCAAATCTAGAACTTTTTCCTATATTCAATACCTTACCTTCAAAGAAGGACTACCCAGATTACTACCTGATCATAAAAAATCCTATGTCGCTTAATACAATAAAGAAGAGAGTCCCACACTATGTGAATATAGATGATTACCTGAATGATGTAGCTATGATCCCATGGAATGCAAAAACTTATAATGCAAAGGATTCAGATATTTATAGATACGCATCCATGTTTGAAGATTATGTAAGAAACGTGTCAATTCCTAGACTTCAGAAATTCTATCCAAACGTTCAGTATAAAAACCTGGGCCCTGTTCCAAATGAAGCTCAAGTGGGTCTAATGTTAATGGAACAGCAAGAGAATAAACAGATGAAGGATCAGATCAAATCCATGCAACAAACAATTTTACCGATAGATACCGTACCGAAGACATCCACAATGGATAAGGTAATGAAACCAGCTATTAAACAAGTCAAAATGGACCGCTACCAAGCTGCAAATATAATAACGCAACAGTTACCAGTTCCACAACCTTTTGTAATTAAACCAAATCAACCATTGCCAGCTTCAACCAAGTCAACCAAATCAAATACACCAATCGCCAGAGATTACACACCGACGCCTGAATATGCCCAACATAAAGTAATTAAAAGAACTCATATAAGAAGAGGTCGTCCACCGATCATTGATTTACCATATGTTCAAAGAATGAAGAACATTCTGAAGAATCTAAAGAGAGAACAAACTCCGAAGACTGGAAAAAGTTTGATCTCCCTTTTCGAAAAGAATAAAGAAAGTGATTTTTATAATATTGTGAGGAATCCAATTACCTTAGATGATATTTGGCGTAAGATCAAGACGAAGAAGTATAAGGATTTTAATTCTTTTAGAAGCGATTTTAACCTGATGTGTGATAATTTCAGAATATATTTTAGAACGCTGTCAAATATTGATAATTTGAATGCAGTAGCTCTTTTTGAAAAGAGCTTTAATCTGCTTGCTAACTTTGAGTTGAGTAAACCGGACAAGGATTTTATTCCAGAAGGCGAATTCAGATATCCATTAGATTCAGTTATTGTTAATGGGAAGTCATATGAAATTGGTGATTGGGTTTTGTTAACTAATCCAAATGACGTGTCAAAGCCAATTGTGGGTCAAATCTTTAAACTATGGAGTACACCTGATGGAAAGAAATGGCTTAATGCTTGTTGGTATTTCAGGCCGGAACAAACTGTTCATAGAGTGGATAGATTGTTTTATAAGAATGAAGTCATGAAGACTGGTCAGTACAGAGATCACTTGATCGAGAATATATTGGGGAAATGTTATGTCATCCATTTTACCAGGTACCAAAGAGGTGATCCAGATTTTGAAGTTGATGGTCCACTATTTATTTGTGAATATCGTTATAATGAAAATGACAAAGTATTTAACAAGATCAGAACGTGGAAGGCTTGTTTACCAGAAGAAATTCGTGACATTGAGGAGAATACTATTCCTGTGAATGGTAGAAAGTTCTTCAAATATCCGTCACCAATTGAGAATCTACTTCCACCAAATGCTACATATTCTGATCCAATTCCGGAACCCCAAGCAGGCTCACCAAATGCGCCACCATTAGTCGGTGCTGTATATTTAGCACCAAAGATACCAAAGGATGATTTGGGGGAATACTCCACATCCGACGATTGTCCACGTTATATTATCAGACCTGGGGATCCTCCGGAAGATGGGGAAGTCGATTATGTAAACGGTACAATCACAGTCTCTATGCATAATCCACCAGCTATGCCTAGGGCTAATTCAGCGAATAGACTATTCATCCCTGGTAACAACGCCAGACAAAACAAGGCATTACTTGCAGCCCAAAGAACAAAGGTTTCAGATAAATTCAGGGGACCTCCAACTTTTGGTTCCGAGATTGCTGGGTCACCAGCTATATCTGCATTAGACTCCACAAATATCAACTACAATGAAAATTCTGTTTCCTCATCAAGACTTGCTTCAAATACCGCCAACACTCCAGTAGTTAGTCCATTAATGATTAGCAGACAACAACAAAAGGGTATTCCTGCTGGTGGTATTGAAGGGCTGTTGCAAAACTTACAAACGAAAAGTCATTTTATGCAAATTATTGTGGATGCCCCATCTGCCTACACGTTACCACCTGCTATCGAGTTCAAGGACAACATGATTCAAAATACCGATATAGGTAGCTTGACAAGAAGATTAAGTAAACAAGAGATCAAAAACAAAAATTATAGTGAGGCTTTATGGTTCAAAGGAACGGGTATCTCCATTACAGAGAGGACAATTAACTTGGGTGCCCGCGAGGGAGCTCTGCATATGAAACCTAAGGTGAAGAGAGAAAGCGCTACAGAACAGCCTAAAGAGGCTGAGAAAATCACTTTCCAATACGACGAAGTAGAGGAAGTTCTTTTCAGAGATCCAACAACACAGAAGGAGATTTTGCTGAAATCTGTTGCAGTGCTGGGACCTGATGGGAAGCCAGTGACAGGTTCTGTCGAGGTGGAAAGCGACGAGAGTGACGCAGACCCCGATGACGATGGTGAAATGGACAGCCAAGATATTAGCGAGACCTTTGCAACTCCAGCAATGCTGGGCCTAAGACCATCCTCTCAGTACATGGCTTTCAGGCTCAATCAGAGTTAACTTACCCTAAACTTCAGAGTCACTTACAAAACGGAGTCACCAAATTATTTTTCCTATGCGAGAAAAATCTTTTTTTTTTAGAATTAATTAATTGCGTTTGGTATTCAGATTGGTCAGAGTTGAAAAGTTTCCTTTGGGGTACGTATTGTTTTAATTAATATATAGACACACGGTTTGCATTAGATAATCAATTCATACGGAACCACAAATTCTTTTAAGACATTTATTAGTCTCAATTTGTACTCTCCAGTTAGATAGCTATCCATATTCTATACAACCCCTACACATACTTCTCCTATAATGTCTGAATTCGACAAGTACACTACTCCATTATCTTCCAGATATGCCTCCAAAGAGATGTCTGAGATCTTTTCCACCAGAAACAGATTCTCCACCTGGAGAAAGCTATGGTTAAACTTAGCTGTCGCTGAACAAGAGCTAGGTTTGGATGTCATCACAGATGATGCCATTGCCGAAATGAAGGAACATTTGAGAATTACCGATGAAGAAATAGCCTTAGCCTCCAAGCAAGAGGCCATCGTTAGACACGATGTTATGGCCCATGTTCACACCTTCGGTGAAACATGCCCTGCTGCTGCTGGTATCATTCACTTAGGTGCTACTTCTTGTTTCGTCACTGATAATGCTGATTTAATCTTTTTAAGAGATGCGTACGACATTGTCATTCCAAAGTTAGTCAACGTTATCGACAGATTATCCAAGTTCGCTATTGAATACAAGGACTTACCGGTTTTAGGCTGGACCCATTTCCAACCAGCTCAATTGACCACTTTAGGTAAGAGAGCTACTTTATGGATTCAAGATTTATTATGGGATTTAAGAAACTTTGTTAGAGCCAGAAATGACATTGGTTTACGTGGTGTTAAGGGTACCACCGGTACTCAAGCTTCTTTCTTAGCTTTATTCCATGGTAATCACGACAAGGTTGAAGCTCTTGACAAGAGAGTTACTGAATTATTAGGTTTCGACACTGTCTACCCAGTCACCGGCCAAACTTACTCCAGAAAGATCGATATAGACTGTTTAGCTCCATTAGCTTCTTTTGCCGCTACTGCTCACAAGATGGCTACTGATATTAGATTATTAGCTAACTTAAAGGAAGTTGAAGAACCATTTGAAAAATCTCAAATCGGTTCCTCTGCTATGGCTTACAAGAGAAATCCAATGCGTTGTGAACGTGTTTGTTCCTTAGCAAGACACTTGGGTTCTTTATTCAGTGATGCTGTCCAAACTGCCTCTGTCCAATGGTTTGAAAGAACTCTAGATGATTCTGCTATCAGAAGAATCTCCTTACCATCTGCATTCTTAACCACTGATATCTTGTTATCCACTTTATTAAACATTTCTTCCGGTTTAGTTGTTTATCCAAAGGTTATTGAAAGAAGAATTAGAGGTGAATTACCATTCATGGCCACTGAAAATATCATTATGGCTATGGTTGAAAAGAACGCTTCCAGACAAGAAGTTCACGAACATATTAGAGTTCTTTCACACCAAGCTGCTGCTGTTGTAAAGGAAGAAGGTGGTGACAACGATTTAATTAACCGTATCAAGGCTGATTCCTTCTTTGAACCAATTTGGGCTGAATTAGACTCCCTATTAGACCCATCTACTTTCGTTGGTAGAGCTCCAGAACAAACTGAAAAGTTTATTAACAACGATGTTAAGAATGCCTTAGCTCCGCATTCTAGTATGATCAATGACACCGAAGTCAAGTTAAATGTATAGGGTGTATATATAACGGTTAGTATATAGTACTTTTATAATAATATAATATCAAATGGTTCCTGTATTTTATTCTGCTCAATGCCCTGTAGTTATGATCGACCACATGATTTTTTTTCATTTCAACTGGGAAAATAAAGGTGAAATTAATCCTTAGCGAACTCATTTAAACATCTTCTGTTGCTGCATAAAAACCAATTGAAAACTAGACATATATTAAAATCTATTAAAAGTTTGATAGATAATTCAATGATAACACCATATCTTCTACAGAAGAAACTACGCCATTTAAGGTCGGTAAGCCTCTATAATGTAGTGATGAAGATAAGCAGAGGTGGCTCTTCTGATGACAAAACAGAACAATTGGAAATGATCAGATTCCTCGAGTGTTTTTATGTCTTAGAGAACCTAAAAGGGATTCCATTTTACGTTAGTGAAGTAAAGCAGGGTTCATTGAAACAGGTACAATTTAATGACTTAGATTTCAAGGGAAACGGTACAATGCGATTACAATTTAAGATCGTTGGCAAAGTCCCTAATGAATTAATGATTGGGGAGCATGAAAAAGATAATTGGCTAGTACTTAACCAAGTCAATATTGACTTCAACTCATTACAGCACGTCGATCTTGAAAATGATACCATTGATGAATATAACGTTCCTTTGTTCCAGATGGATGATGGACTTTATACCATCAAGGAGGTTGAAATCAAACGGAATTTATCAAGGATAAGAATGAGACATGAACAGGAAATTCCTACAAGAGAGAAGAAATCTTTGAACTTTAATACATTATTGAAGATAAATAAATTACTTGAATACCTGAGACAAGTAAACGAAGAAACCGATGAACTGTCCATCAAACTAGAGAATTCATTGCATACAATCCATAAAAAGGATCAACAATCCATCGAAAATATAAGAAATTACAACAGGGATATGGAAAGAATCATATCCAGAAAAATAAATGAGGTGCAATTATTGAATGATCAATTAGACAGCGAAACGCCACTGCCGAGATCCTATACTGATTCATCTCTCGAACTTGCGAAAAAAGACACTATTAACGATGAATACGGCAGCCTTTACTCCAATTTATTTCAAATAAGAAATCTTCAGCTTTATTTAAGATCCAAAAAGATTCAACAATCTATTGATATTCTTGATGTTACCAAAATATTTAAATTCATGCCGGACACTTTAAGACTCGAAAATAGATCAGATGACAACGGTGTTGAGCAAGTACAACTGGTTTTGAAACCAGTTGATTATTATAGAATTGTTCAAGAGATTCGCAGATCCGGAGAAAATCTTAAAACTATTAACACATATCTGGGATATTACGTACTACTAATCCAAATTCTCTCTCAAGACATCTTCAACATACCACTTCCATATAGATTGATGTACTATGGTAGCACTTCAATCATCGATAACGCTTATCCCTTGTATTTACCAAACTCATATTCATTGAAACAGCTGCAGTCTTTTAGAAATGCATTGAATTATTTGAATATAGATATACTACAGACTATGCAGTATTTAACAGATCATTACTCATCATCAATACATGCATAATTACTTACCCTAACCTTTGATAATCAATAATTGATTCAGGAGAACCATTTAACCTTTTCCATGTGAATATTTCACCTGTTGATGGTGTAAGTTCGTATACACGTATACGACGTTCAGTACCACCATACCCAGCATAACCACCTTCACCTGCACTTCCACCAAAACATAGCCATATATCGTTAGGCGTAGAATCATCATGCAAACAATAATCATTACAATGGTCATGACCACAACTAGTTGCCTTAACACCAAGCTGACTGAGAACTTGTAGACCACCAGAATTATACTTTGGTGCAGTGACGCCTTCCTTAAAGGCGCCAAATATCTCATTCTGTTCACCTGGTCTCTTCTTGGAGTCTAGATTTAGATACTCTGGCAATGGGATATGGAAGAAAGCCATGGATATACCCGGTGGCTTACCTTCGCCCTTTTCGTTTTTAACTAAATCATTATTATATGTATTTCTCATGTAGTTCCATTGTGCTTCTTTAATCCAATCATAACCTGGATAGATTTTACCGGTTTTTGAATACTTATGAGAATCTAAAAAATAGAATGTCATGAGAGGATCATGATCTCTAGCAGTATTATCCTTATCAAAAACTTGTTGAACATAGTTACCAACACCAAAGGTATTATCCTTTGTATCCAAGGGACTAATTTTAAATAATGAGTATGGTAAATAAGATGCCACCCTAGAAAGTTCCCAGCGAGATAAACTACCTTCATCATCATGGTTACCCCAGACCATAGCCCATGGAATATTTTTCCTGATTACTGGTGCCAATACTTTTAGTAGAGTCGTTTCAGAGTCTTGTATCGATCTATCACCCATAATTTGATCACCTGTAAAGATAACCATATCTGGTCTTTCAATGTCCAAGACTGTATCGACGAATGTGATGGTCTTAGGATCAGCAAGGCAATTCTCAGTTTGAGGGAATTCATTGAGACATTTGTTTACACCAACACCCATGTGTAAATCTGCTAATTGCACAATTTTGTAGTTTGCATTTTTATTGCTACTATCAAACGTCAATTGGGGTTTAGACAAGTAGGATGATTTGATTAATGGTTTAATTTCAACACTCAAGAAACTTGGAAATCTATAGCTGGCAAATATCAGTTTGTCTCCCTTAATTAGTTTCCAATCTGGTCTTGGATCGACACAGTCCCACCCAAATAATAAGTTTAAATTATTAATTAATGATGGTCTGTCACTCTCCCTTAATATAATCTCTACTGTTGTTGGTTGAAAGTTAAAATTCAAGTTATGGATCTCGTGAATAAATTCATTATCCTTAATGCCAATAGTTCCGCCAGTCAATACATGTAGGTTCTTAATATGTGCTTTCAATAATGAACCAAGCGTCACGACCTCATAAAATAGATATTCTGATCTACCGTACCAATCAAACCCAAAAGAACCCAGAATATCTTTATTAATTTGAACAACCTGACTGATATCATAATCTCCATCCATTTTAAATTTTGAATGAGATACTATCGAACATTTTTGATATTTTTTAGCTATATGATAACATCTTTTTAAGCCTACGTTGGTGACTATGTTCATATTCATGTCTAAGTCTTGGATACTAATGGACGGATCCAATTCTATGTTATTCTCAGCAAGAATATTCTTGATGTCCTCTGATTTCCACTCCTCATGGGTATTTTCATGTCTTAATTTTGCTTCAACCTGCCTTGATTCGAACCCAGAATGTCTGACAAATGATGAGAGAAATATTACCTCTTCATAGTGTTGGAACAGATAAAATAACCCACATGTTAAGGCAATATGTGAGAGAAGTCTTAAGTACCTTTTTGGTAATCTAACGAGACCCATTACTCCTTTACTTGCCACGGTTGATTCTTCTCAAGTGTTTGTTTTTTGATCAAAGCAGACACATAATTTTTCATAAAAAATATTTGCAACATTAAACTAGAACATATAATACCTTACCTATTGTATATAAAAATAAGGGTAATCAAACCAAATGTGTCTTAACAATTAAGATTTAGCTTCCTTTGATTTTTCTAAGGCACTTTGAGATGTTTCCGTATTTTTATCTCTTGTCTGGGCCATTGCTATCTCCACTTCACTTATTGTAGGTCTATGATTTTGATTCTGAAGTAATCCACCAGCGTTTCCCGTTGAGCTATCCATATGGGTATCGTTACTCAGATCAGGTAGATGAAAATTGGGACTGAATGTGATTGCGTGGGGCCTTGTTAATCTTTCAAGGGGCACCATCTTAGTGCGACCACCGCGAGTTAATTCAATCATTGGATTGCTATCATCCCGATTATTACTAATTGTACTATTGTTACTGTCCATATTTGTTATTCTTGATCTTGTAATACTTTGACGTGTTAAAGACTTCTAATGATAATTCACTTTCTTATATACAACAAAAATGAAATTGAATCGGCGCAGTTCAAAATTCACTTAAATAGAATAGAAGTGAGGTTGGACATTAAAGAGCACTCGATACAATTCAGATAGAGAGCTAATGCAGACCGCGATTACTGGTGAGGAGATAAGCAGCGATAAAATGGAAAGCACAGGGGATACACAGTTTTTGGAGTCCTTTCTCGCAGAGCTAAATTGCCTGAAATATCTAGACAACTTTATTGACTTCAACATTATTACGTCCTCTGAGTTGAAATTCATCGACAAGGAGATTTTGGCTGCGATTGGTGTGACAAAGATCGGTGACAGAGTTCGTATATTACACAAGGCTAAGAACTTAGACAAGAGAGTTAAACAGCAACAGGAATCCAATCTACACCAATTGAATGACATTATCAACAAGATTAGCGCATTATCTACAGATCAAAGCAATTCTCTCAATGAGGAACTGATAACTGAGAAGCACCATGTGATATTTATTCTGAATGATGGTTCAGCCAAGAAAGTTAACGTTAATGGGTGTTTCAATGCGGATTCTATTAAGAAAAGATTAATCAAGAGGTTACCGAATGAGTTGTTAGCTTTGGATCTCACAGGGGAAGAGACACGTTCAGCGGGTGATTATGATATCTTTGTTGTTGATTATGTGAAAAACGTCTTGCACTTGCTATATGATGTCGAGTTGGTTACAATTTGTCATTCTCATGATCGTACAGAGAAGAATAGACTAATCTTTGTTTCAAAGGATCAAACACCAAGTGAGAAAGCAATTTTAACTTCCAAGAAGATTTACGCCAAGACTGCAAGTTTAACTAACCAATTAGAAAACTTTAAAAGCAATGATCATTATAAGTCAACTAATACAAGACATCAAAATAGTAATGTTTCGCCCTTGCCTCAGTTGAGAATAGACAATAGTAAAAATAAGATGCGTAAAATATTTGATCAAAGACCACCTAGCGAATTCATCTCAACTAACTTATCTGGCTATTTCCCAACTACCGATGTCAAAAAATTACAGACGACGTTAAGGGAATCGTACCGTCAATCAGTTAGATATAGTACCATAAACCATAAACCTGTGAATCTGGAATCTAATAATGTTGGAGACATCTTATTGAAACACTCAACTGCAGTAGATACTGCGTTGTTGCAAAGTTTACGTAATCCACAGAATCGTGATATAAGAAAAATTAAGGTTGCCAAGGATATCAACCAGCATAGTAATGATAGAATATCATTATACGATTCTGGTTCCGAAGATGAAAATGAAACTCTTGACAATTACTATTATGATGGAGAAAAGGAGAATACTAATGATGATAACGAAATCGTGTCTTTACCAACCCAAATTGTCACACCAAAAGCCTGGTTAAAGGGTGCACGTATTGGTTCAGGTAGTTTTGGTAGTGTTTACCTTGGTATGAATGCACATACCGGTGAATTAATGGCCGTTAAACAAGTCGGGATTCAACCAACGGCGGTTTTACCACCAACTAATGGAAAGACAGAAGGTGAAGATGATAAACGTAAACAACAACAGAAGAATGCTTCTCATATTCATAAAAAGATGGTTGATGCTTTACAGCACGAAATGAACTTGTTAAAAGATTTACACCATGACAATATCGTTACTTATTATGGCTCTTCACAAGAGGGTGGTAATTTGAACATCTTCTTAGAATATGTTCCCGGTGGTTCAGTTTCATCGATGTTGAACAGTTATGGTCCATTTGAAGAAAGCTTGATCATCAATTTCACTAGACAGATATTGATTGGTGTCGCCTATTTGCACAAGAAGAACATTATTCACAGAGATATTAAAGGTGCGAATATCCTAATTGACATCAAGGGTTGTGTTAAGATTACCGACTTTGGTATTTCCAAGAAGTTATCCCCATTGAATAACAGCAATAATCCAAAACAAGATAAGAGGGCTTCGTTGCAAGGTTCTGTGTTCTGGATGGCGCCTGAGGTGGTCAAGCAAGCTGCAACAACCTCCAAAGTTGACATATGGTCCACTGGTTGTGTTGTTATTGAAATGTTTACTGGTAAGCATCCATTCCCAGATTTCTCGCAGATGCAAGCAATCTTTAAGATTGGTACGAATACATCACCAGAGGTTCCGTCCTGGGCGTCTGCTGATAGTAAAGATTTCTTAAAACAATCCTTTGAATTGGATTATAAGGAGAGACCATCCGCTATTGATTTACTACAACATCCGTGGTTGGACACACGTATGTTGTAGGTTACATATAAAGATATAGAAAAATATATACATTAGTCAGTTGGGTCTTCAAAATTATTAAAGTAGATGTAGCTGCATATACTTTCTTTTGATTTACTGCACAATACCTGCGAATTATAGTTTTGAGAAGACTAGAATGCTCTGAAATGTCAGTTCTAGGGTATAAAGCTTATTTTTTATTTTCTCTAATTTCTGATCATGTACTTCAACTAAAAGCATGAAAGAATGATTCCAATTTAAGATGGTGACCATAGATTACCACGACCTCTACTAGCATAGATAGTCTTACTGAAATTGGTCATGACGATATTTTCGCCATTGTTATCCTGTTGCTGGATACCATTTTTCATTATCATGTTGTTAAACCGTTCACTCTCTTGAAATGATTTATCGTTAAGGTCCCTAGAAAGGATAGAATCCACTTTCACTATAGAACACCACGGAATACCACATTGATCTGCCAATTGACGTATTTGTGCATCTTCAGTGATCAAGATCCAGTTCAACCCATCACCATTTTCATCGGTGTTACTCTTATAGACACAGCTCTTTAATAAATTCTTTAATCTTCTTGGCAATTTGTTTAGGTTCTCACTGTTTCTTGGGTTAACCTCGGACCAAGAAGTCATATCAAGGATTTCTGGGAATTCAATGATCAGATTTACTTGTTCATTCTCATTGTTCCTGTTGGAAAAGTCATCAATAAACTTTAATGATTCACGAGCGTTGAAGCTCTTGCATCTGTGCTGTAAAAAGTCTAATTCGTTTAGAGTATAAGTAGGAATATAAAGGTTCAACTTGACCTTTGATGGTGTGGAGCCGATGCACCATCTTCTGATATTACCTAGACCTTTCTCAAATGCAGAGGCGTCTAAGATAAAATTGTACTGATTAGTTGTCATTGGAACTTGTAAAATGTACCACTGATTATCCTTTCCCCCTTGTAGTCTTGTATTTAAAAGGTGGAACTTTCTCAAACTGGTTTTGTACTATGACTGGAACTTTCATATTTGAAAAAAATCACATTTTAAATTGTTAACTATTATTTAGGAACATAGAAATTCATGTGTATTGAAGAAACCACATATAAACTACGCTAAAAGGATACTCTATGGTTAATTACGAAGCTAAGGTTACAGAAATGATTAACTCTTCCAAGTTCTTTGAACTTACTGCCAACTGGTGTCCAGACTGCAGATACGCAAACAGTATCTGGACTCGCTACAAGGTCACTGACAAGATCAAAGAGTTCGACATTGGTGACTTACCAAAGCCAGAGCAAGAAGAATGGAGAAAGGCTTTTCAAAAAGTTACTGGTAGCAGAAATTTACCAACTATCTTTGTTGACGGTAAAATCTTTGGCACTGAAGCTGAATTGCACAAGTTCGAAAGCAACGATGAATTAGAGACCCAACTAAAAAAGATTGGTTTATTACAAGCTCCTTAGAACTGCTATTGCATGGATAAAGTATATAGTTTACATATGTATATCTCTTCCCATGTATGAATGATTTCCTAATTAATCGCAAAAATCGAAAATGAAAATATTACTCAATATTACAATTAAGGAGATAACACAGACATCTTTGAATGTCAGGTTTGAAATGAAATGAGTTCCAACGACACAATTCATACAATAGAGTTTCTTCCGATAGAGGTATGGGAGCTAATAGTGGAATATTTGAGACCAGGTGATCTTTTAAATTTGAGAATTTGCGATAGACAGCTACATAGCATATTCATGAATGAAACAATATGGAAGAAAGTTTGCAACAAATATTGGTACTGTCGTTGGATGGAAGAAGTAAGCATATTTACGAACGCATATTTGGCCAACAAATTTGATAGTTGGTTTGCTTGGTTCAAATACCACAATCATGCTGATTATCATTTGTTGAGTCAACTGAAAAAAGTATCTAGGGCTTCAAGTACTACTGATTATTGGGACCAGTTTTCTTTAATACTGAAAAATAAACCACCACTAATAGTACCTTTATTGCATAGAATAACTTCACAGATTGAACCAGTTTCAGATGAGATCTTTAGCGATAATATTGAAAACATCACGTATGATAATCGCACTGTAGCTCAAGAGTTACTCACAACAATACGGCACAAACCGTTATTTGAATTAATGACCGAGATTTGTGCCTCCCCGGAGCAAGCAAATGAAGATATCAGCATGGATGTAGAGAATAAACTGCTAGTATTTTCTGCGATAGATCCATCCTTTGATAGATTATTGTTTAAAAGATCTGAATTCATGAATAAAGTCCTTGGATTTTTAAAGCATTTAGATGAGTTCCAAATGGGTAATTTTGTTTATCTACGGCCTACCCTAATAATGAAGAAGATATGTGAAACATTATTCCCATTTCTAAAAGCACAGTTGCCATTAAACTTAGACCTTTCAAGTAGAAGCCTTTATTATGAAGACTTCATGCTACCTAGGTTATATGCTGGAGAGACAATGGGTCATCCTTTACTACTTTTAGCCATAATTCAGCAGCTTGGAATACGGTTTGGCGTCACATCCAAGCTTTCTCAATATTATCTGAGTATCGATGATCCAACTGTCAAGGATGGAATATCTTTACTAACTGTGACACCATCCGAGTACAAACCCAAGTTTTTCCTGAGGGATACCATAGTGCAGTCAATAAGACGCCGATATAGTCATCTTGATGCAATCACTATCAATGATCGTATGATGTCAAGCTTTTTAAAGCCATTGACATGTTCCGATTTACTTAACCTTATACTGACTACATGTACATCTAGTGAAGTTAAATCATCATGGGACAAGATAATAGAATCTGCATCACCTGATACCTCATTAGTTAAGCTTAGAGATGAGATGTTCCCACATAGCAAACAACCCACCCCTAAGGCAACCATCATATACTTTTCCAATCTATATTCTTTGATGAAGACTGCAAATATTCAAGATCAAGGAGCTATAGGGATTAGAAGAGTGGCTAGAAAGGAATTAATCAAATTAGTTCAAAGGGCATTTCCTGGCGATTTATCGTACCTTGAAATTGCATACAAAGACCAAATTACAGAAACTTATTTTGAAAGATTAATGGATACTCATAGTGTAAAGATACCTACGGATTCGGCGGGATTGAATTTAATTGGTAAATTTGCCATGACAAGAGGGGATCAGTTGGTATGTATCGTTGGTATTCAACATAACTCAATGTCCCCAATAGATTACGTCAATATTCTAAATAGCTCAGGTGAATTCTACGTCGAGCTGCTAAATCACGTAGACTTGGAATATTTATGGGACGATGCCAAGATACAGGAGTTTCTGGATTTGATTAGTCCAACGAACCAATTGGGACTTCTCTTTGAAAGGATGGACTGGGAGAAACGAAAACTGATACTTAACGCAAAGGTACGTAAATTACTTACAGAATGATCGTATGTATACAAATTTTCTTATATAACAGAGCAAATCATACAGGAATATTATTACGGGGAGCAAAAATATGAAAAATGATTAATTAGCGATGCATTGATTAATAATCACCTCTATCAAGACAAGAAAACATTGGAAGGTAAACAATAGACAATTGTTTGATAATGTTGAGAAGATTTACAACAAATACATTTAGAAGATGTATAACAACCAAGAATGTTTCAAAGGTCATCGGTATTGATTTGGGTACCACTAATAGCGCTGTTGCTTATATTAGGGATTCAAAGGATAAAAAGTCTGCTACGATAATTGAAAATGATCAAGGGCAACGTACCACTCCATCAATAGTATCGTATAAAGTAGATTCGGATTCATCTAAGATTAGTGAAACGTATGTGGGTCTTCAGGCAAGGAGACAACAGACGATCAATCCAGAGAATACTTTCTTTGCCACGAAGAGACTCATAGGTAGAACCTTTGACGATAGTGAAGTTCAGAGGGATATAAATATTATGCCATATAAGATCATCGGTGGGGGACCTAAGCGGAATGATGTTTATTTAGAGACTACTAATGGTGAAACCAAGACGCCCAGTGAAATCAGTGCAACTATCTTGAGATATTTGAAGAATACTGCTCAAGAATATTTAAATGAGGAGATCAACCAAGCCGTGATAACAGTCCCTGCATACTTTAATGATTCCCAGAGACAAGCTACAAAGGATGCTGGTAAGATAGCAGGGTTAAATGTGTTAAGAGTTGTGAATGAACCAACCGCTGCTGCTTTGAGTTTTGGGTTAGATGACAATATATTGATGAATGATGGTCAAAAGAAAAAAAATGGAATGATTGCTGTCTACGATTTAGGTGGTGGTACTTTTGATATCTCAATTTTGGATATTGAAGATGGTGTCTTTGAAGTGCGTTCAACAAATGGTGATACTCATCTTGGTGGTGAGGATTTCGATAGTGTCATTGTTAACTATTTTATTGATACTTTTATGAAACAGAATCCTGATGCTGGTGTGAAGCGTGGTGACATATCATCTAATAGAGAGATCATGCAAAGGCTCAGGGAAACTGCTGAAAGAGTTAAGATTGAATTATCCCATGTGAAGGAATCTACTATCGATATTCCATTCATTTTCGAGAATTACCATCTTCAATTAAAATTAAAAGAGGAAGAATTGGATGAAATGACTATGCATTTAATAAATAAGACCATTACCCCCGTTAAGCGGGCATTGAAGGATGCTGACGTGGAACCTGAGGATATCGATGAAGTCATAATGGTTGGAGGTATGACACGTATGCCAAAGATCAGATCCGTGGTTAAGAAGTTATTTAATAAAGCACCAAATACAAGTGTTAATCCAGATGAGACTGTTGCTCTTGGTGCAGCTATCCAGGGTGGTATTATTTCTGGTGAAATCAAGAATGTCTTACTATTGGATGTTACACCGTTAACCCTTGGTATTGAAACATTTGGGGGTGCTTTTTCTCCACTAATACCTAGAAACACAACAGTTCCTGTTAAGAAAACAGAAATATTCAGTACTGGGGTTGATGACCAGACAGGAGTTGATATCAAGATTTACCAAGGTGAAAGAGGGCTTGTCCGTGATAATAAACTGATTGGTGATTTCAAATTGAGTGGAATACCACCGATGCCTAAGGGCACACCACAAATTCAGGTGACATTTGATATCGACGCTGATGGAATTATCAATGTATCAGCCTCTGAAAGAAATAGTGGCAAGGAAATGTCTATTTCTGTTGTTGCAAACCAGGGTCTAACAGAGATGGAGATTGAGAATTTAGTCAAAGAGGCCAACAAAAACCGTGCCCAAGACAATCAGATAAGACAGAGGCTGGAGTTAATTACAAAAGCCGACATCATGATCAGTGATACCGAACGCTCATTCAAGCAATTTGAAAAAATTATCTCAAAGGATAAGGAGTATCCTGAGCTCCTGAATGAGCTTGAAGCGGTAAGATCAATGATCAATACCTTAAAGGCAAATGAAAATGACGCAAAGCTGGACGTGAATGTCGTAAAGAAGATGACAGACGTATTACAGAACAGAGTATTCAAACTCTTCCAGCGTGCAACAGAGGCACAAAAGCAGTCCTTCACGGACTAATCCTGCCCACCAGCTGCATACAGCAGCCCCAATAACCCCCATTCAGCCCACATATAACAATTACATAGAGTAAATACAACCAAACTTTGCAAATATCTCAAATCCGAACCCTACCAAACCCTACCTTTGAATTCCGCGGAACAAAAATGAAAAATTTTCAGATTTTTTTTTATTTTCTATGTTATGACACGAAAAAACGTTTGATCGATCGACAACTTTTAATTATTTTGTTTATTCAGAGAGCCTGTCGATTTCAACAAATTTACCGTATTTTAGGTTCCGTTTGGTGTTAAATTTGTATTATAACGTTTCACTTGATAAGAATATATCAAACCAAGAATGAGTAACATCGCTGAAGAAGTTGTTGAACAAGCTGCTGAACAAATCTTTGATGAAGTGATCAGCAATACTACTGCTGCCACTAACACCCTCATGAACTTCTTGAATTGTACCAATTTACCGGAATGGATCCGTTATGACATCCCATCCATGCAACGTCCATTTGGTTTAGAACTATGGCCAATCTTCTCCAAGGCCTTTGAATATTTCGTTGGCTACCCAGCTGACGACTTTGAATTCATTCATCACAAAACATTCATGGCTAACGGTACCCATGCTATTGGTTTGATTCTATGTTACTATTTTGTTATCTTTGGTGGTCAATTTATTTTACGTAAATTGAATGCCTCCCCATTACAATTCAGGATTATTTTCCAATTACACAACTTATTCCTAACCGTTGCTTCTTTAGTCCTATTACTATTATTAGCCGAACAATTGATTCCAATGGTTTACGAACACGGGTTATTATGGTCTATTTGCTCCTCAGAAGCTTTTGCTCCAAAGTTAATTACTCTTTACTATTTGAATTATTTAACCAAATATGTTGAATTAATTGACACTGTCTTTTTAATTTTGAAGAGAAAGAACTTATTATTCCTACACACTTACCATCACGGTGCTACTGCTTTATTATGTTACACTCAATTAATGGGTCACACTTCTGTTGAATGGGTTCCAATTACTTTGAATTTAGGTGTTCACGTTCTCATGTACTGGTACTATTTCTTAAGTTCTTGTCACATTAGAGTCTGGTGGAAGCAATGGGTCACTAGATTCCAAATCATTCAATTCTTAATCGATTTGGTCTTTGTCTATTTTGCTACTTACACCTTCTACGCTAACAAATACTTTGATGGTATCTTACCAAACAAGGGTACTTGTTACGGTACCCAGGATGCCGCTGCTTATGGTTACTTAATCCTAACCTCTTACTTGGTTCTATTCATTTCCTTTTACATTTCTTCCTACAAGAAGGGTGGTAAGAAGGGTGGTAAGAAGATTGAGACTGAAGCTGCCACTGAAGCTAAGACTACTGGTAAGACCACTGGTTCTAAGGCTAAGGCTACTAAGGCTTCCTCAAGAAAGGCATAAATGTAACGATTACGTTTTTATTATTATTATCTATTTAAATATCTATTAGACCCTTTTTATATATACTACTGAATGAAAAAAAAAAAATATGTATATACCTTATAAAAGAAACTTTTACTGTTTATTCTCTCTTTTTCAGTTGATTAATAATTTTTGAATACATTTTTTTTGTTACATATAATACACAGATAGGTCATGCGTTGACTAAAAACTACTTATATTGACAGGCTGACGGTAAAGTATCGATATCGAAGTCAACTTTACCTGCTTCAAATTGTTCATTAAATAATTTAATCTTTACCACTTGTTCATAGAAGTCATCACCTAATTTTGGTACGAAATCTCTTAGGAATGAATACTCGGCCCTAATCGATGATGCTGCTTGTGTTCTCATCATATTCGATAGGATTTTAATTACTGGACCGGCGTTATTAGATAGGAACTGATCCCAGAATGCGTTACAGACAGGGATATGAATATTTATCAATTGATCCATATAATTCATCTCCTCATCAATGATTGTCCCATCCTCTTTTGTTATACGTCTCTTAAAATATCCGTTATCCCTAACGTAACCTGCTCTTTCACAAAATGATCTGTATGATAAGGGGACAATGGAATTCACAGTACTTAGGTATTCGTATAAATCATCTTGAATAATTTGTAAAAGAAGTGTATCTACTTCTTCTATTATGGAGGGATCTGATGTTGTGAAGATGCGTAGAAATTCATTCGTTTTGGGTTTATGTGTTGCGCCATGATCTGGAAGTTTATTGCTTTCGGGTTCGTTTGTAGTGTTTGTAGTTGTGTTATTTGTAATTGTGTTTGTAGTGGTACCATTTGACTCCCCATCATTTGTTGCTGTTGTTGTAGTATCCTGAGTGGTTGCATTAGAGTCCATGACTTGAACGTCAATGAACCTTTTTAACAGATCAAAGATTGTTTGGGATACCAATTGTACGATTTCTGATAAAGAGATAGATTTGAACGCATACTCTAGGATTTCTCTTTCAAAGAGTACTGCCGGACATAGGAACATCGCTAATAAATTCATTTCGTCCTTGATAAGTATCTGTTTAAAGGATCTGATCTGTGCAAGGACTTGTTCGAATGGTTTAATTAATCTTCTAAATTGAAGGCCACGCAACGTTGATGATAGGTGTCTCTCTAGTGAAAGCACTGCCATTAGTACGTAGATGAAATTCAATGATTTTGAGGAGGCAAAATAAAGGATAATCTTATTGAAGGAATGAATTGTGCGGAGTAAATAATCTATAATGATATAATCGATGTCGTTAAATTTTTCAAAATTGAAATGGGACTGTATAGTCTCTATAACTGGACGTAACTTTAGGAAATTTGTCAAACATAACTCTGCAGTGGAATAATTATTTGTGTCAAAGAAGATCATTTGAACTGTTGGATCGTTGATAAGTTCAGTGGACAATTGATTAAATTTGTCTAATTCCCATGGGTTACTATATATTTCATCATAAAGACTGTTAATCTTGTCAAAGATTGATGAAGAGATGTCAACATTTGATATATCTATGATCTGATTTATTATCATTTGATCTGGATCCGTAATATTAGCTATGGGTCTATGGATGGAAGGTGATGTCTCTGAATCGTCCTCTGTGGGTGTATCCTTGACTTGACCAAATAATGGTAGGATGGCTCTGGATAATTCCGAGATAACACAATTGTGATAATAATTGTTTGGATTATTGACCTTAAAGAAATCATGGTCATCCAAATGTAAAATATTTAACAATCGATCCCTTGGTAGAGTCATTGAGACTACCGATTTATGTAACCCTGGGATTGTATCAAAGGCGTTGATCAATTGGGATCTTATTGAGACACTTGACAATTGTTGTTGTGGTGTCTCAGCTCTTTGGACAGATAATGGTAACGACTTGATTGTGCTACTAACGGAGTCAAAAAATTGTAAGGACAATACAGACACTGTTTTGTTCCAAGTGTATTCACTCAGGGAGAAAAATGTAATCTTATCCATCTCTACTAGATGATTTTTGATCCTTGTTGTCAATTGAGTATCTCTATCTATGTGACTCACTGTGGAGAGGGAATTGATGTCAATTAACAATTGCAAATCCACATTATTCCTCGATGCGGTTCTATTGATCATCTGATTGATCTGCGTTGCCGTTAACGTAATAAACCTTTTGATTGTCTCTGGATCTGGTACATACGATTGCGATAACCTCGATAACAACATTCTCACTGCGGAATTTTGTGCGAAACCCAAAGGAAGATTCTCTGAGGCAATGATAATAGCCAATAACTGCGCAGTAGGGAAATGAACCTGAGTCTCTGAGGTCTGTGCCATTGTAATATCAGGTGGACCATCTCTCAAATGATCAACAATCAGTCGAATATCCTCAGTATCTTCCTCTTGAACATCTTCTTCCTCGATATTGCTTTCACTTTCATTGTCACTCTCGTAATACTCCTGTCTCGTATGTGTCACTGGCATCCCCTTGAACGGGAAATCCCCGTTCCCATAGTAATTTATAGCAGGATTCAATTTATGCGTCCTAAGATGTCTCTTGCACAGTCTAGCAGCGCCAACACCTAATCCACCTCTCTCTACCAACGTCCCACAATGCTTACATCTAAACACTCGAGGAGGTCTTCCAACGGCCAGAAAGTGTGTCCAGAGGGGCTCTTTACTCTTGCTAACAAGATGCACGGGTACCCACCGGTGACCACCCTCGACAATACCCTCCTGAGTCTCCATTCTGCTTTGCTCACCGCTCATCTTGCCCATCTGTCACCCACAATATCCGTATCCCAATTAAACAACCCACCGTTGTAAATAAACAAAACGTAATAAAAAAATCCTCCGTCAAAAGTGATCTGCGCTATTTAGAAGCACTGTTTCCACAGAAACTGCCGCAGAAAACTCAATCACTATGTCTATTTTATAGTAGCCGTGTTTGAGCCGTGCGGCAATTAATTTACGCGGATCTGTATGTTTTATATAAGAGATTGAATAGAATAGAATGGAGTTGTTATTGTAGGTTGGTGATAGATAGACCGTTAGCGATATATTTGATAAGCCATGATCGCAATGCCAGTGCACAAGCACATACAGTCGCACAATGAGGTCGGGGTGAGGCTGGACGAGCCCGAGGATCAGCACACGGTGTTTCAAGTTCAGGCGAACTATACAGTCGACAGAAGGGCGTCACATTCACCGACTGCTACTGCTACCAATACAACAGCGTCTTCTCCTTCTAGTTCTGTCTCCTTAGAGAGATATCATGAACCATCTTCGTTGGAAAAGTTACAACATCTCTCCGAAAGGACAAATTCAAACGGTGCGAAGAAACTCTCCCTTCAGGGACCAAATAGTGGTTCAGCTAGTAGCACACATCTAAATAACCATATGAGTCTACCACCTATTTCCTCGTTTGATAACCTGATAAGGGCTGCTGAGAAGCAATATAATACTTCTAATGACATTAATGACCCACAGAGTTCGTCTTCATCGAACAATAATGCACATCTGGGGTTCAATACTCAGCTAAGTTTTACCTCTACAAGAAGACTTAAACCAGCAACGAGATCAAATAGTACTACGTTGTTGAGTTACGATTTAGTCACACCAGACACTCCACGTAGGGCCACTATATCATCTATTTCAAATAGGTCCGACTCGGTCTCATCCGGTTCAGAATCAGACGCTTCAACATCGTCTGGCTCTGGTTCTGCTTTATCCTCAGGTGAATCATCAAAGGATACACCTGATTTTATAACTGCACAGGTCACAGCACAAACGACAGCACAACCAGCTAATAAAATCAGTAAACCAAGAAAGAAGAAACAATGTCCCATTTGTCTCAATTACTATGCCAACCTTTCCACCCACAAGTCTACACATCTTACACCAGAGGACAGACCCCATAGATGTCCGATCTGTGAACGTGGATTCGCTAGAAATAATGATTTGATAAGACACAAGAAACGTCATTGGAAGGATGAGGCAGATACGACTTCACAGACGTTATCGAAACATGACCAATTGAAATCTTTGCATCGCATCAAGGGTACTTTCAAATGTCCCTTCAATTCGACTTTGATACAATTAGATATGGAGGTATACCCTTATAAATCAAAACCTCTGCCGTTTGAGACCTCGAATTGTCATGCCACGGGCGTATTCTCAAGATGTGACACGTATAAGAATCATCTTAAGGCTTTGCATTTTGAATATCCACCAGGTACGAAGAAGAAGGATAGAAGTGTTGTTTCTGGAAGGTGTAAGCATTGTGGGGTAAAATTTGAGAATGTTGATGTTTGGTTGAATGAGCATGTAGGCAAAAGTTGTGGTTACAATTATCATTAGCCACATGCGAATAAATTTGCGCATACGCCAATATAGATTTTATTAAACTTGAAACATTCACCAATATAGATTATGTAATGTATTAATATGCAGTTATGAAAGATTATGATCACTTGTATTTAATTTTTATGTGGCGACAAGAATTTTTTTGTGCATTGTGCCTGAATGATCTGCACATGCAAAGTACCTGACATAGATGTATTGCATTGAGGTAAATCTTTATTGTTTAAATATTTGTGATAATACATTAACGGACAAGAAGAAAGAACTGTGATTCGTTAAGGGTAGTAGCGACACCCAACGTGAACCATTATGATTTTTTAACTTGACTATATTCATAACTATTCTTGTGAAATTATGAAGATGTGAAATAGCACATAACGATAACAAAATTATCCATTATGGTACAAATAAATATGACATAATATTTACAACTACTCTAGAGTTAATGATTGAAAATTTGTCAGCGTCATTTATGTGATACCCATCACACACATATATTTCTTAATGATATTTAGTTATTATCCATTTCATATGCATTTATCAATAATATTTTTTAGCTCTATCATTTATACTTTAAAAATAGAGCTTTATATTAGCATTATTCAACGATTGATGATCAAAACTTGACGGATATCATTCAATTGTTGATATAATTTATCATAAAATCAATGCTCTAGTGAATGTGTTGCACAAAGTTGTTTGGAATAATACCATACTTTTACAAAACAATAAATTATATCATTGCATGATGATAATGATTATCATCTAACATGTAATTCACCAATACATGATAAATTAATGTAAATGTAAACTTTATATCGCATATCATAACCCTATGAGTATCGTGTATGACCGTCCGGTAAATATTATCGATGTGATAATAAAACTTCGGTAATGATAGCTTTATTAAGAAAATTATCAAAATTGTTTATGATAATCTCATAACCATCTATTGATAAAGTTTCCTTGTTGTGATAATATTTGATTGAGTTATGGTGCAAATAAAGTGAAAAATACAACCTTCATTCATCTATGCTTACAACATTCTCCCCTGAGTATCCGTTTCCCTTAACATCACCACATCCATATCATTCAGATACTGAAAGGGTAACAACGTCGGATAGACCGATCTTGTCCCCCTCGTATTAAACGAGGCCTCAATCCCATCATAATACTCCAATCCATAACTCGTCGTTATAAACCAACAACCCAATGATTTACTTACCAATCGTAATACCTTAAGTAATAAATTGATTGATTTAAGATCGGCACGTAAATACGACAAGTTATCGATCAATATGCCCACCAACGGTGATTTCATATCGCTAGGTCCCTTGCATTGTGACAAAGTCGCTGTAGGAGATTCGTTTAATTGAATGATGTAATTGATCAGACCCTGGATCGTATGAATTGAATTCGAATTCAAGTAATATGTATCCTCAGTCGGGGTCCATGTGGAGATGATATCAATGATTAGGATTCTGCCTGGATTTTTTGATATAAGTTGTCTTTTCAAAGTTGATTGTTTAAAACTGTGTTCAATTAAGTGTAGTGATTTGATATTGCTCTTTGGTATTTTAGCGTTAGGTGTAACGTTCGATGGGAGAGTGATGTAGTGTTGAATAGGGTGATAGTAGTTTGAGAGCGGGTATACTCTACAGTGAGCCAATACGTCCATTTTATGGGTGTTGTGTGGTATATGACGCGTTTTGAATATAGATATCGATTAGTGGAGATGATGTTAATACATGTAATGTATACTATTTTTAGTGATGGAGTAGTTGATTACGTGATTATCGTTTGAAAAGTTCACAGTAATTCTTGTATTTAAGACGCGTTTTGAACAATAGCGAAAATAATTTAACCAGTAAAGGATATCACAACTACCCACCTAATCTTGTCACAAATATAGTAACATTATAATATATACTATACATCATAATATCTACTATACATGATTAGGGATTTATCTTTACAATTCCTTATGCACATGCTTGCCTAAAAAAAACCTCATCTATAAAGAAATCCGCTAAAAAGGATGTACTTTAACTGTAAAGAAATCTAATATAAATGATGTACCTTTTAATTAAACTTCCCAGATAGTCATATATCATTATGAGTTATTCATATATTGGTATTTTTAAAAAGTTTACATGAAGAAAATGAGATATCTACTGTATATATATATATATATATATATTATATTCAATTGTCGTTTGGCATAATCACTTATTTCTTACCGATATGACGTAAATATTTGTCGATATCATCCTTAGAGCCCAACCAAACAGAAGTCTTGTCATGAATATGAGTTGGTGTTAAATCTAGAATTCTTTCACCCCTATCGTTAACTGCTCTACCACCGGCTTGTTCGGTTAAGAAAGCCATTGGGAAAGCTTCATAAAGTAATCTTAACTTACCATTTGTATTTTTGGTATCACATGGATAAGAGTAAATACCACCGTATAAGAAAGTTCTGTGAACATCAGCAACCATAGATCCAATATATCTTGCAGAGTAAGGTGGATCTTCTTTACCTTGTTCTGGATCCTTTAAGAATTCGATAAAGGATCTGATGGAGTCATCCCAATAATGTTCGTTACCCTCATTAATAGAATAAATAGATCTTTGTCTTGGTATTCTTAAATTTGGATGTACCAAAATGAATTCACCCAAGTTATTATCTAAGGTAAAACCGTGGACACCCATACCCATGGTTAACATCAAATGAGTAGAAGCACCGTACATGGCATAACAAGCAGCGACCATCTCTGTACCCTTTCTCAATACATCTTCTTTAGTACCTGTAGAACCTGGTTGTAATCTAAAGATGGAGACAATGGTACCAACAGAGACACCAGCATCTAAATTAGAAGAACCATCGATTGGGTCACAACAAACAGCATATTTAGAGTCATTATGGTCAAAGATAATCAATTCTTCTTGTTCTTCAGAGACCAAGACTTTAATGATACCACTACCCTTAACGGCATTGATAAAGATTTCATCACCTAGGACGTCTAATTTTTTCTGCTGGTCACCTGTTGAGTTGACATCACCTGTAACACCGACAAGGTTAATCAATTCGGCTTTTCTAATGGTTTGAGAGATAAACTTAAATGCGTAACCTAAAGTGTTCAAAACCAAAGTAAAATCACCACGAGCGTTTTTGAACTGTTGTTGTTGTTCAATGATAAAACGAGGTAAAGTGATAATATCTGTTTCAATTTGGTCTAATTGAGACATGGAATCTCTTCTGTGAGAAATAGCAGTTGGAGCAGGCATGGCGAAGTATATAAGAATTTAAAAGTTTTTTTTGGGTTGATTAAATAATTTGATGGAAGTAGTATTAAATAACAAAGGAAAACAAAAATAAAAGATAGATTAATTGCAAACAAAACCATTTTCGCCAGTTGTTTATATAGTCCAGCTATCTACTTCAGCGGCTAAGCAATTTCCAGTGGCGTTCTTTTAGGAGATCCGTAACTCCGAGCCAAGAGACGGACGGACGGGCTTACGTTGTAATTTTTAAGCTGCGATTGGTTCAAACAATGGGTGAGAAAGGGGAGATCACCCTGTCGCTTACAGATCTCCGCGGGAACCCACGGGGCTATACCGCCTCTTTTTGCTTCCAGTGGAGATTGCGATAGGCTGGCTATGTAAACATTTTATATATATATATATATATATATCAGATATATGCACGTGAATATTGTGTCACATGATATACACGTGTTGATTTACATTCACGTGCATATCATGTGACACACAAAGGGATCTTTACTTCTTCGTTGTCTTTTTTTTCGCGTGTTCTTGTCTCCCTTTTGAAGACGTGGCCATTTTGCATTGCACTGTACACGTATATCACTTCACGCGCACTATTTATATACAGCTATTCGATCAACTAGAATCATAGTTCTTGACATACATTCTTCCTTAGAGTTCTCATTTATCCAAGTATTTCTCCAACTCGATCCTCTAGTATATATTAACTTCACTTTCCTCAACAAACAACCAAACTACCGGTTATATTGCACAAACTTTCATACAGATCCATCTCATATATTTTTCCATTACCCGTTTGTATTATTTTCATTATTACATAAACTTTCTACCACTGAAAATTTAATTAGGAAAAAAAAATAAAAGGACAGTCTGGAAAAAATACATATATATTAATTAAAAGAAGCATTATATTACAAGTAATTTATTACTCAAAACCACTTCCACATCTTTTTTTTTTCAAATCACACACACACACACACACAATAATTGAATCAGATATCAATGTCGTCAAATCGTTTATTGGATTTATTTAAACCATTTGAATCCTTCTTACCTGAAGTTATCGCTCCACAGAGAAAAGTTCCATATAATCAAAAATTGATTTGGACTGGTGTCTCTCTATTGATCTTCTTAATCTTAGGTCAAATCCCACTATATGGTATCGTCTCTTCTGAGACTGCTGATCCATTATATTGGTTACGTGCCATGTTGGCCTCTAATAGAGGTACCCTAATGGAATTGGGTGTCTCTCCAATCATTACTTCCTCAATGATCTTCCAATTCTTACAAGGTACTCAATTGATCTCTGTCGATATGACAAACAAACAAGACCGTGACTTATTTATGATCGCTCAAAAAGTTTGTGCTATCGTCCTAACTTTTGGTCAAGCCTTAGTTGTCGTCCTTACTGGTAACTATGGTAAACCTGCAGACTTAGGTATCGCTATCTCCATGATCCTTATCTTCCAATTGATGTTTGCTTCCTTCATTGTCCTTCTATTAGATGAATTATTAGCTAAGGGTTACGGTCTAGGTTCTGGTATCTCTTTATTTACAGCAACAAACATTGCTGAACAAATTTTCTGGAAGGCTTTTGCTCCAACTACTGTCGATACTGGTCGTGGTAACGAATTCGAAGGTGCTGTCATTGCTATGTTCCATTTATTAGCCGTTAGAAAGGATAAGAAACGTGCTTTAGTTGAAGCGTTCTACAGAGCTAATTTACCAAACATGTTCCAAGTCTTTGCTACTATCTTTGTCTTCTTATTCGTCTTATATTTACAAGGCTTTAACTATCAATTACCAATTAGATCAACAAAGGTTAGAGGTCAAGTCGGTGTTTACCCAATCAAGTTATTCTATACTTCAAATACTCCAATCATGTTACAATCTGCTTTAACTTCAAACATCTTCTTAATTTCACAAATGTTATACCAAAAATTCCCAACTAATCCAATTATTCGTCTCCTAGGTGTTTGGGGTCCAAGACCAGGTACTCAAGGTCCACAAGTTGCCTTATCTGGTCTCTCTTACTACATCCAACCATTATTCTCAATTACTGAAATGTTATTAGATCCAATCAAGACTGTTATCTACATTTCTTTCGTTTTAGGTGCCTGTGCTTTATTCTCAAAGACATGGATCGAAATCTCTGGTACTTCCCCAAGAGATGTCGCTAAACAATTCAAGGAACAAGGTATGGTCATCAATGGTAAGCGTGAAACTAACGTCTACCGTGAATTAAAGAAGATCATTCCAACTGCCGCTGCATTCGGTGGTGCTACCATCGGTGCACTCAGTGTCGGTTCTGATCTATTGGGTACCTTGGGTTCAGGAGCATCCATTCTAATGGCCACAACCACTATCTACGGTTACTATGAAACTGCCGCTAAGGAAGGTGGATTCACTAAGGATTTAATCCCAGGTTTCTCAGAATTGATGTAGAATTCAAACCTTTTTTTATTGTATATATGCTAGTATAGATAATGAATAAATTATTATATCTTATGAAGTGGATGTGTATCTACCTTGATTTGTACATGTTATTCTGTAACATGGTGTCTATAAAATCATGCATCTCTTCTGGATTATTTAATTTGGTCGAATCACTAATAATTTGTTTGAACTTTTGCATCTTAGTCACATGTATGTCGTCGTTTGACATCCGGTTTAATATCCTTTGCAATTTGTTTCTTCTAGAGAATTGTAATAAAGTTAATAATATACTGGTCTGAATCTTATTTGTAGCAGAGTAATTATTCTGATCATTAAATTGAATATCTCTTTTGATTAAATCACTAACCATATATAGTCTCTTCAATTGATGAACCTCCATCTTATTCTTATACCGCCTCCTCAACTTTAAAACCTTCATTCGAAGATATTCAATATGATGTTCATTGATACCATCGAGACATTCCATTATCATAGCCTGATTCTCTCTTTCAATATCAATTAAACTAGTCAAATTGTTTCGCATCCCCTTGACTTGTTGCTCATTCTCCACAAATTCACCATTGAATTGATTCAATATATCATGCATTCGTTCCATGATCATTGGTATACCATTCCGTAATCGTAACTCTGACAGGTATTCAGCTCCACCAACGAAACTGGACTCCCCTTTACTACTAATAATATCATTCTGATGACGCTGTTGATGTTTCAATGCCATTGTAGAAACGGGCGAAGTCTCTGTACTTGTGAAATCTCTTGGTGTATCCCCATCTATCGGGGGGATATGATTAGAGACCCCCAATGTTGCTGGCGTCAAATTATATACATGTTGTGTGGGTGCCATTGGGACTAATGATTGTTGAATGCAGCTGTGGGGTGTTCCCAATGCTATGTTTTCATCACCTAAATATTCTGGAAACTCGCCCATTCTATGTGTTGGTGTATCATAGGCCATTGTAGAATCCTCAACAATTGTCTCATTTAATACAGCGGTCACTGGAACAATTATCCTTTGATTCTTAGATGCTTTCTTTTTATTTGCTACTCCCTTAGGTACTTTAGGTGGAGTCTCTGCACCTTCTATATGTGTATAATCAAATAAGGGTCTCAATTCCTCATATACCATATGCTTCTGAGCCAGATCGATAGCAACGTCAAGTGGTACCCAAGTACCTTGATACTTTCCAAACCCACCTTGAATCTTTTCGTTACTCTTCTGCGCTTGAAATATCTCAATTTCAAGTACTCTGGTACGTCGCGACTTGGAATAACCTGCCGTCTTGAGGATATGTGTAGCATTCACCCAATTATCTGTGCGTCGTTTCATCACTGAACCACCTATAGGGTGTATCAGCTGATAAATATCTACACCTGAATACTTTGCCAAATATATAGGGCACGGTGGCATCTTCGGACATGCAATCAGAAGCTTTAAGGGTTGGGATCAATAATTGTGTCACCTTAGATATATGTGTCAAGTCATCGAGACTGTTGATTTATTTCGATACTCTCGCCAGTTACCGTATTGGGATGAGAAGTGCGGGTAATGTAAATCATCAAAGGATTGTTAGGGTGAAACTCGAGAATAAAGAAGAGATATAGAGAGTGATTCGAGGTGTGGTAGTTGGATATAGGTTGGAAATACTAGCTATAAGCGCGACTATAATTGACAGGACTTGGACGGATCTATCTAATTGTAACCAAGTGTTAAAAAGTATTTTACCGTTCTGCCAAGGTAGAACATGAAAAGTGCCTGTGTGATTAAGGCAATTGAAGATCACACCTGAAAGAGAATGAAAGGAACTTTCAATGTTATGATAACTTTAAATGGTCATATTTTTGTCCATGAATATCTCTCGGTATATTCAACATATTGAATTAAGCCAAATTCTTGATTTCTGATCAAACTGCATTCAACAAAATACATATTTGATTGTAGGCGACAAATCATCAATTCGTTTACGCCTCGTTTAAGAATGAGCCACGAATTGATATACCAACAAAAGAAATAGTGTATCTGTATATAACCAAGGTTATACTGATATAAAGGGATACAATATAACGTTAACAGTTCGGTAAACATGACCACAGACATCAAATCTATCCATAATAGAGTTCAGCCAACTCCAAATTATGCCAAGATAAACAAAGAAAAGGAAACTGTTCTCAAACAGGTCTGGACTTTTCTGCTACATAAATGGGGTATCCCAGTCGACGGTTCCGAGATCTTCAAGGCTGATTCGTTTAGTTCAATCACTTCTACTTTTACCACCACTAGTACTAAGAATTCTTCAGGAAGTTTATTTGGTAAGCTCTATGGTTCATCTTCTGCAGTGACAACTCTGGAATCAACTAAGGAATCAGTGGAACGAGAGGCTTCCATTGTTTACAAAAGGGGTATGATTCATCCTTCGTTGGAAGGTATTGACTCTATCGTTTGTCAGAAACAATTTTGGGATATGTTAAGAGTAGACCAACCAGACTCCATGATTTGGAGATTCACAAGTGCAAGGAAGTTCCATTCATCAAAGGCTACAAAGATGTTGGCTCGTACTTTAAGATTCCGTGAGAAACGTCAGATTGAAAATCTTTTGAATGAGGGTGAATTTGGTATCTTTTCCAAGAAGCAAGAGGGTGTAATACTGAATCTTAAGACACAAAAGGCTATCGTCATGGGCTATGACATTAAGGGAAAGCCATATATCTTAGTTAGACCAAAATTCCACCATGCTGGGGAACAAACAGAGGAAGATATTGAGACGTATGCTTTATTAGTCATCGAACAAACAAGGTTATTTATGGGTACCGGTGCTATTAGTATTTTATTCGATTTATCTGAATTCAGCCTTTCAAATATGGATTATGCGCCAGTCAAATTTTTAATTACTTGTTTTGAAGCACACTACCCAGATTCTCTATCCAAATTATTGATTTACAAAGCACCATGGCTATTTAGTCCAATTTGGTCCATTATTAAGAACTGGTTGGATCCTGTTGTTGCCAACAAAATTAATTTTGTCAAAAACTCAGAGGAATTGATAAAATACATAGGTAATGACAATATTCCTAAATACCTGGGTGGCTGTAATGATACCTTCGATATTGATAATTACACTCCGCCAGATGGATCTGCTGATATAAATTTAAAAAACATAGAGGCACGTGATATGTTGCTGAAGATAAGGCAGGAATTGATAGATAATTACTATCAATTGACTGTCAAATGGATCGAAGCTAAAGATGACACGAGTTCCAAGGATTATTGGAACCAAAGAATTTCTTTAGGTGAAGAAATTACGAATAACTACAGAGAATTAGATCCATATATTAGATCCAGATCCATGTATGATATCAATGGTACTTTGAAACTAAATTAATTTGATACGACCTCACTATATATTTAAGATAAAATTTAATAGACACAACCAATATGAATACCCCCCCCCCCCTACCCCCTCGCCACCCAAACTTGATAAAACTTTAGTTTATTGCTTTCTGATCAGCTTTTGTTTTAAAGATTAGTATCCGGGTAACTTATTTTAATGAAAATAATGAAGTCATCTAATTATTTAAAAGTGTAAACAAAGCTATGAGAGAATGCGATAAGATCACAGATCCCCACTTAAAAAGTTATGTCCTCCCTTTTGGACAACGTAATCAATGAACTAACAGCTGTATCTTCTGATGTGCCCCAATGGCAACTAAAAGAATACCTAAAGAAAATATACTCCATTGCACCTAAACATGGTATATCACCTTCTGTTCTACCGTCATTTATTAGATTCCTATGTGAATCAACATTGATCTCAATAAGTACCAAAGTTAACATAATAGAGAAATTTTTATATCCAAATGATTATTTAGCAAATGATGTGACTGATGAAATTATTAGACATCTAGGAACAGAGACAATATATACAAAATCTGATCCAAGCAAAAAAATAATTCCGCCTAAAGAAGTGCAAAATGCCTTGTGTAAGTGGTTAGTTCGTATTTACAGTCTCCTACTTCCGTCTTCATCAATTAATGATAATTCATCCATATGGCTGCACCTTTGGCAATATGAATATTTGCAATATTGGCTAACTTATATTTTAATATGGTCAACTAAAAGGTCAAAGGATATCCAACCTTGGAAACTTTCCGTGTTGAAGAAAATTGCAGATAAGTCTGCGTATAAAAATGGTAAGATAAATGCAACTCTTATTCTTCGAAGATATCTTACAGTATTAGGTGAGTCAAAAAGGATATTAGACCTTATAAAGCAAATAGATTGCAATGAAAATGAATTAAAACTAATTCAAAACCTTGAAATAGATAGACAATTTACAGATACATTAAGAAGTATTTTAGTCAGAGAATTACCATACAAATTCACTAGAGTGATATTTGACAAAAAAATTGAACTTCAATTATCTCAATTGCTTGATTCAGATAATGATCCATTGAAGTTAAATTATGATTCAATTTCCCCTGAAGATAACTCTACACTTTCACAGGTCCAGACTTTATCCCAACTATTATCGAATTGGTCTAAATTAGAATTACCGGTAAATGTAGAGATTTTATTTCCAGAAAGCACTCATTCAATAATTCAACTATATCCGTTAGCACTTTCGAATGATAAATTACGAAAAAAGAATAAAAGGATCGATGAATTTTGGACGCAGATGTACAGCTATATATCCATCAACTTACAAAGGTGTTTCCAAGAGAGACAGATGAGTTTTAAGGAAAAAATAACTTTATTTAATACAATTCTCCAAGGTTGTCAAGTTTTTGATCTATTTACGCCAATGATAATTAAAGATTTTCTGACACTTGATAACCTTCTAGCAAATAAGGACTTATTTATGCTGATGTGTCTAAAACTTATACCGATACTATCACCTCCCAGAAATCTACAAACCTTCAGAAACAACTTATTGAAGATTCTTGCAATCTGTCATCTAAGTAAACAAAGCACGCAATATGGCAAATCGTGGTCTCCCAAATACGGTGCAACATTTGCAACCGTATCCAATTCTATCATCCAACTCGTTAAAAATTGGTTTCATGAATACAAGGATAATGAGGATATTATTATATTTTGTCTAGAAATAATGAATGATTTGAAAAGACTTTTATTATCTAATATGCACAACTCTATGGATAATCGTCATTTTTCTATATCTATGATTTTACTGTTGGACTTATACTCATTGATTTCAACTGGAAATGATTTCTCGAAATTTAGAAATACTTTTGAGGATAAATTCTTAGAGAAAATAATATTGAAAAATAATGTCATTGACAAATTAATTACCATTGATGATCCATTGATACTTGATAAGACATGCAGATATTTGATACAGATAAAGCATCTTTTGCAAAATAAACCTGATAGTAACATATATGTCCAGTTATACAATCAATATATTACAGATACGACAAATTATCTGTGGAGAAAAAGAATTTCAATTGACAAGAAAATCTTTGGTTTTCCAACTGATTATTTGAAAAGCATTGTAAAACATTATTCAAATTACAATATGAATATCATTAAATTCAAAAATCTTTATTCAATTACAGGTATAGCAGCACTATCCTATGTGTCAATTATTGCATTACAAAAACTAGAAGCAGAAAACCACTCCAAAAGATTTTATGTAGAATTAATTACTGATGATGGCTTCAAAGCATTTGTCAAAAATGTACCGAACAGCGAGGATATAGGTGGAACTTGGCTGCAGGGTATTGACAAATTTGATGATTTAAAGCTACGGTTACTTAAAAGAATAAGTAGAATGGAAACATATGATCACGTAGCGCTATTTTTGTTCAGTAATCTAAAAAGTCTTTCACAAGAAAAGCTGAATTAGATACATGGGTCTTTAATGCTATTCACACTATATATATAGTAATTTCTGTACATATTTACAAGTAACACGATAATATTATTAGATTCAATTTTCGTTAAGTCTTTGGCTTTTTCTTCTTCTTGAAAACAAAACTGATTATATTGTATTTGAGGATCATTTTATCATAAGTTCTATTGATTAAGTAAGGTCTACCAACCGGATCGTTCAGTAATTTTTCATAAACATATTCTCTACCCTTTTTGAATAATTTTCTTTCGCCAGTATACATAAATTTTACTCTACCGTTAATAACAACTTGGAAATGGGCAAACTCCCATTCAGTTAGAGGTTCAGCAACTGGCCATTCATAATGGTTCCAATCCTTTAAGCCTGGCTGCTTATTTTTAATTATAGAGGCGGTTTCCTCGGTCACGGATGGGACAACAGGGTATAAAATACTAACAAATTTTTGAGTTGAAGCCATAAGCATTTCGTTTCTTACATTTTTTTTGTTGATAGCATTTTCTAAAAGAATGTTTAGTTTCATATAATCTGATATGACTGTGTTCAATGACAATGTTTGTTGGAATGATTTTGTAATTGACTTTAGATATTTTTGGAATGTATTATGAAATTGAACCTCATGTTCATTCAAATTAGTAGGAGTTTTGTATCCATCTTGGAATCCTTCAGCTAGATAGGCCGAGTTTGTAGCTACGGCAATTACCCTCTGCAACCAACGTTCGATACCAATAATTTTACTTTCATCCCACATTAGGGCATCTTCAATTGGACTCTGGAATAGTATATGGGCCCTCGTGGCATCTGGTCCATGTGCCGCGATACATTTATCTGGATCAGCACCATTGTATTTTGACTTCGACATCTTTTGGTAAGAGATAAGAGGCGATTCACCCGTTGCTTTGATTATAGCCTTATTAGGAAAGACCTCAACTTCGTCGGGTTTTAAAAACCTTCCATTTTGTGGATTTACAAAAGTTTTTCCTTGAACCATACCTTGCGTAATAAGCTTTTTAAATGGTTCTGAACGGCATTCATTACCATCCCAAACGCCAATCGAACCCAAAAATTTACTAACAAATCTTGAATATAATAAATGAAGGATTGCATGTTCCACACCACCAATATATAAATCTACCGGCATGTTTTTGGAAGCTTTGTCATAACTTACTGGAAGTTCCTTATTCTTATTGTCAAGATATCTAAAATAATACCAGGAGCTATCAATGAATGTATCCATAGTATCAGTTTCTCTCTTTGCATCATGTCCACAACTTGGACATTTGACGTTTACAAATTCAGGAATATTTGCTAATGGGTTCCCACCTTTAGCCGGTAATTCAGAAACATTTGGTAAAACAACAGGCAAATCTTTTTCTGGTACTGGAACTGCACCACAATGGTCACAATGGATGATTGGAATTGGAGTGCCCCAATACCTTTGCCTGCTAATTAACCAGTCTCTTAATCTATATTTCATAAGTTTTTCGGCTAGTTTTTGATTATGAAGTTTCGCGAGTATCTCTCTTCTGGCGATTTTTGGCGCTAAACCTGCAAACTCTTCGCAGTTCTTACCCATTATACCAGCGTCGTCGAGAAATGGTAATTCTTTTATGGTATCCTCAAATATACCATTCTCATTTATCCCCAGTGGGTTTATACATGATACTATTGGCGTATCTGGAGTCATGTTTTCTTTCCAGAATCCGAAATCACGTTGATCGTGAGCCGGACAACCCATAACAGAGGCACCTACTTTACCGTCCTCATTACCATATGAACCAATAACATATGGTGCAACAAATATAGGAAGTTCGGCCTTAGTTAATGGATTCATTGCTTTAATACCTGGAATTAAAAATCCCACTTTGGTGTTCATAGGTAGGTCCGGAATATCATTAATAAATTTTTGTAGCTCTTTATTTGACTTAGCATAATGGCTTACAATAGGATGATCATATGATAATGCCACATATTGAACACCGAATAAGGTTTCAGGTCTAGTAGTAAAAACGTTTAAATTATCAAAATTTTCATCATCAGCAATAATTTCAAATATTAAATTGCAACCCTCTGATTCACCAATCCAATTTGCCTGCATAGACTTAACTTTACTTGGCCAATATTTCAAACTGTTTAAATCTTTTCTTAATTCTTTCTTAAACTCAGTAATCCTTAAAAACCATTGATTTAACTGTTTCTTCTCAACAAGGGCACCTGATCTCCACGAACGACCCTCAGCATCGACTTGTTCATTAGCCAGTACAGTCTTATCAACTGGATCCCAGTTAATCTCAGCATTCTTCCTGTAGGCTAAGCCTTTCTCGAACATTTTTAGGAAGATCCATTGCGTAAACTTGTAGTACTCTGGATCGCAGGTTGTGACTTCCCTGTCCCAATCAAAATTAGCCAGCATATTATTCATTTGCTCTTTCATTTTACCAATATTATCCTTTGTCCAAACTGCTGGATTAATGCCTCTTTCAATAGCGGCATTTTCAGCAGGAAGGCCAAACGCATCCCAACCCATGGGATGGATGACTTTATATCCTCTTTGCTTATAGAATCTGTTCAGCGAGTCACTAATCACATATACTCTGAGATGCCCCATATGCAACATTCCTGAAGGATAAGGGAACATAGAAAGAATATACATGTCTTCTGGTGGTTTCTTTAGGTATTTGATATTGCTAATTGGCAATTGAGGGCCCTTCAATGTCTTATGTTTCCATTTATCAGCATATTCAATGAGCACCTTAGATATTGCATTAACTTTAGTCTTGCCTAATGCACTAACAGCTGATGGGATGCTGCTCATTTTGCCCTTATATTCTTGTTTGGCACAGCACTCTCATCTGTTTGTCAATTTAAGAAATCCTTAACAAGACAAACAATCGTTTAATAATATCAAATCACTCCCGATAGTGTCCAAAACAGAAAATTCGCAAAGGTTACAAAATAACACTCGAATTTTCGAGATAAGATAAAAATGAAACATCAAGAAATGATATATTTTAATAAAACTTTGGATTATTATAAAAAATATCTTCTTAATTCCAATATATCTCATATTTTAAAAAAAACCTGTGCATCACATGCCAAACAATCTGAAATATTTACAACGCGTCTTGTAAATAAAGACAGAAGCAGGAATGCGAAAGATCATCGATCCTAGCACATACTAAGGATTAAAAAAGTAGAAACTCTGGACCTTCCCAGCAACTCAAATCGATTGGCAGGTATGGATGCTGTGACTTCTGCGCGCAAGAGACCTTTGGAGGAGGTAGCTGATGATTTACTAAATTTAACTAGTGAAGATGCCAATAATACTCATAAGAAGCAAAACAAGAGAAGACACAATTTCTCACCCATGACTCAATATAACGCCGATAGTGCAACCACATCTGATAAAGCATTTGTAAATGGGGTTGAAGAATCTCCGTCTGGATACATTAAGAAGGTTATCCTAAAGAATTTTATGTCCCATGAACATTTTGAGTTGGATCTGGGTCCCAGGTTAAACTTTATCGTTGGTAACAATGGTAGTGGTAAGAGTGCGATTCTAACTGCTATAACAATTGGTTTAGGTGGGAAGGCAAGTGAAACAAATAGAGGTAATGCGTTAAAGGACCTTATCAGAGAAGGCTGTTATTCTTCCAAGATCACATTACATTTAGATAATAGTCATTATGGTGCCTATGAACCGGAAACATTTGGGGATACTATTATAATTGAGAGGACATTAAAGAGAGATGGTAAATCTTCGTCATTTAGTTTAAAATTGTCAGATGGGACGGAATATAGTAATAAAAAGAAGGATATTCAAACAGTAGTGGATTATTTCTCTATTCCGATCAGTAACCCAATGTGTTTTCTGTCTCAAGATAATGCCAGAACATTTTTAACAGCAAGTACACCCCAGGCTAAGTATAATCATTTTATGAAAGGGACTTTGTTGCAAGAAATCTCTGATAATCTTGATCGTGCAAGAAATATTCAAGACAATGCGCAAGAAAATATGGCCTTGCATTTAGAAAACTTAAAGGTTCTGGAAGTTCAATTTGAGGATGCCAAAAAATTAGTCAAAGAACTTTGTCAAACTAGTGACTTAACTCAACGAAAACAATTGCTTCAAGGTAAGTCACTTTGGATTGACATCGAACACAATGTTGAATCTTGTAATAAATTAAAGGACGAGGTACAAAGGTTTGATGAGGCAATAGAATTATGTGTTCATAAGCAAATGAGCAGGAATGAAAAAATTGGATCAAGTGAGGATGAAGTCAAAACCATACAGAAGAATATCGATGAGAAGATTATACAGGCTCATGTAAAGGATCAATATTATCAGGATACTCGTGAGAAATTGAGGGAAGTTAGAAACAGATTTGACGAAGAAAAACAGAATCAGGCAGAGGCTGAGCGTAATAGAAACAATGCACAGAAAAAGATAGAATCACTGGATAGGACAATTGCAATAATAGAAAATGAGTTGGAGAGTGAGAGGGGTGGTGATAAAGATCAAATGAAAGAAGAATTAACGTTGCTGGAGAACAGAAATGAAGAGCTTAAAAAGGTTATTAACTCGTTGACTATTAATTTACAAGATTTACAGAATAAAAGTCAGGGTATTAAACGTGAGGGTGATTCTGAGATTAAAATGATTGAAACAAGAATTCTTCGAAAAAGAGGAGAATTGCGAAATTTCAATGCAGGTAAAAATAGCTTTCTTTCGAATTTTGACAAAAATATGGAACTTCTCATAGAGCAAGTTAAACGAAGGGAAAGAGAGTTTTCCAGGCCACCTATAGGTCCTTTGGGGAACCATGTAACTGTGAAAGATGGCTTTAAGAAATGGGCAAGACCCATTCAAACTGCTATATCTTCAACATTAAGCTCTTTTTCGGTAGAAAATCAAAAGGATAATAGACTCCTTCGTAAAATTATGGACTCTTGTAATGTAAAAAGAGCTACGCCAATAATTACAGCCAAGTTGCGTGTGATTGATTTTTCACACGGTAAGATACAATCCAATTATCCAACGATCGATGATGCGCTAGAATTTGAAACACCAGAACTAAAGTGTCTCTTCGTTGATATGATTTCAATTGAAAGGAAGATATTAGTTGAAGATCACAATGAAGCCAGAGATTTTTTAAGAGGTAAACCTCCAAATGTTATGGCTATCTCTTTGAGAAATCAGAACAGTTGTTATCAACTGGTGGGTGGTTTTCAGTTAGATACTGTTGAATTCAAACCCAAGCTTGCAATTAAAATGGGCGCTTCAAATGATAATGGCGTTTCTCTTTTAAATGAATCTATTCAACAAGATACTCTTGATTTGCATGAAACGAAGGTTAGATTTTCAGAGCAGTTACACGGTGTAGACTCTGAAATAAGGTCTGGAGAAAAAGAATTGATGAAAATTAGGCACACCATCCAAGCCAAGAACTCCAGAATTACAGAGTTAAGGATCAATGTAGATAAGGTGGTTAATACCGGTGCACTAAGCTCTAAAATTGATGAAAGGAAAAATCAAGAGCAAGTAGTGGCAGGTTACAGCGGCGCAATTGTTGAGCTATCAAATAAGATTAATCAAATTACAGAGGAGGCAAAACCTATCAAGAATTGTTATGATGAGGCAAAGCAAGCATCAACAAACGCCCAGAATGAATTAGTAGATTTGCGAAAGCAATTACAGGATTTTTCGATGAAGATAGAAAAATATAAGGATGACGTTAAACGTTACCAAGACATGCAAGCCTCTTCTGAAGCTAAAAAGAATAAAGTAGAGGTTAATATTCAAACACTTCAAAAAGGTATTGAACAACAGATTGCAAGTGCCACGGAATTCTGTCCAAAGGAGAAAGTAGAAGAGCAAGATTTGCCAGATGATCAGGCAGAAATTAAGGTTGAACTTGAAAGAGTTTCTAGGCAAATCGATAGGGCAGAGACCCAAATTGGTTTATCACAAGATAAAGTTCTTCAGTTATTTGAAGAATCTAGAGAAAAATATAAGGAAGGTAAAAAGAAATATATTGATGTTGACAATGGTTTAGAAGTTTTGCAGGAATCTATAAAGAAACGTTTGCAAAATTTACAATCTGCTATTAGAACCACATGCATGGAAGCAGATTTGGACTTTAGAGCGTCCTTAAGAGTTAGAAAATTTTCAGGTAACCTTACATTTGTTACTGATACGAAAAGTTTAAATATTTTCATACTAACAACGGCAAATGGTGAACCTTCAAGTGTTGATAACTTATCCGGTGGTGAAAAGTCATTTTCCCAGATGGCATTGTTACTGGCAACTTGGAAACCAATGCGTTCTAGAATTATTGCCTTGGATGAATTTGATGTTTTCATGGATCAGGTTAACAGAAAAATTGGTATCAATTTAATAGTTGGAAAGTTAAAAAACAATGCAAGAACTCAATCAATTATTATTACTCCTCAAGATATTGGTAAGATGGCTGACATTGACGACAATAGTGGAGTCAAGATCCATAAGATGAGAGATCCAGAAAGACAAAACAACTCTAGCAATAATGTTTGATTAGTAGAATCACTACTAGTAGTTTTTATATTTTTGATAAATATTTGAGTATATAACAGCACCTAAAAATGCATCTAATTTATGTCGTCATATTAAACATTTAGGTTGCAACTTAAATTGAAACTGACTGTAATGATTAATAAATATTATATTTGAATATATATAAGATGATTAATTAAAAATCAACAACTTTATTTTTTGGGAATTCCTTAATTTCAGGAACTGGAATTTCAGGAACATAATATACTTCGCCATTTTCGTTAATTCTTTCTCTATCCTTTTCACTAATAGTATAAATTTCCTTGACATTTTCCTTCAATAAATCTAGAACGTCAACGAAGTTCTTCTGGATTTGATAAGCTTGTTCTCTCATGCTACGTCTACACAATCCATCAATTAATTTGACAGCATCTGGTTGGGTTTGATCTAATCTGTCAATTAATCTACCGATCGATTGAACTAAATATTCTTCTTCGTAAATAGTACCCTTCTTACCACGGGCACGTTTACGTTCATCACGACGCTTGTTCTTAGCAGTGCGTCTCGATGTGCCGGTCTTTGCAGTACCACTAGTTTTACCAGTATATCTAGTAAAGAACGATTCCTTTGTTGAGGTTTCGGATGGCGCAATTGAAACGTCATCAGCCTGTTCTGTTTCTTGGCCATAGAAAGCATAAGGGTCTTCTTCCTTTTTGGTACGTAATTCTCTTAATCTTTTTAATTGAGAATTAACTTGTCCCTTACAGTCAGCTAGAAGTTCAGCAATAGTACCGAAACCTTCACCTAGAGCAGGATCAACAACCTTCTCTACTAACTCTTGTCTGCCTTCGTTTGCAGCAATAAGACAGGCGATGTCATATTGATAAGCCTTACAATATAAGTCCATTGAAGCTTCAACATTCCTCAAAAATTGTAGTTGAATTTGAGCGGCATCAATATATTTATGTTCAAAAGATAATGAAGAAATTAAATCCTCTGAAACATGTTCGATCTCCTCGGGGAATTTTTCAACTGCAATGTTAAGAGCTTCTCTCCATCTCTTACCTAAAACAAATGAGTTCATCGATTCCTTGTACTCTTCTAACATTTCATATATGATACCAGCATTTTCGTATTCTTGTTTTGAGTTTAGGTGTTTAGCAAAATATTTGTAAATTACATCTTGTTTCTTGTGATCATATCTGTAAATAGACAATGCAGGCTTGTAGAGTTCGTGGGCTTCGACATAACTAATTAGTTCTTCTGCGGTATTTGGATCTTCTTTTTCGATTTGAATTAAATCGTTCAACGCTCTTTCATATTTCTTTAAGTAATCATCGATCATAAATTTACGACGCAAAGGTTCACTTTCGTGTAGTGATTGCAAAAATGGAAGATATTCACGAGGATCCATTTGAGACTTTTGAGCGACAAGCAATGCAAGTTTAACATCATATAGTGATAACGCAACTTTGTATACAAGATTAACATCTTGTAGAAAGCATAAATATGTAACACTTTCATCTTTTTCTTTTTCAGTGCCCAAAGAACTAATCAATTCCAACGCAGCTTCTAAGTTTTGAGGCCTTTGAGTTGCGTATGCTGTAATGATAGATTGCATATATTTCCTTTTGTATGTTTCGTTGTTTAATAAAACATTTAACATAGCCTTACAGATCTTGTTAACCTTAGAAGTGCTCGGGTCAAAAAACTTGTTCTTGACATACTGTTGCATTTCTGTCAATGGAGCCGCTGTAACTTCAAATGAATTGGTAATACCACTGTTTAAAGTTTCTTTGTATTTGGTCTTTGAAACGTCATCCTCACTCAAGCAAGAAATAAACAAGTTTAGGTAATCCACCCTTTCAATTTGATCGATAAATAATCCTAAATTATCCAGGAATAATTCAGGTGCGTAATCATACAAAATATCCAAATTAATTCTATGAGTACGACAGTGAATAAAAGCTTCCTTGTAACATTTAGCTAATATATTCTTACGAACTTCAGAAAGGACCATAATTCTTGGATAGATGGTTTCTAAATTACCACGAGGAGCTTGTAAAACAACACTAGCTTTCGATGGAATAACAGAAACTAAAACGGAACCCCTTTCAATAGCACGAACTCTTTCATCTTCGACGTCGGCTTCGACTACAGGAAGTGGTTTAAAACTGGTTGAGTTTAGATGAACGAATTGTAAGTTATGTTGAGCAGTAGTGAACAATAATAAGCTGTCTGTAATTTCAATTGAAGTAACTGCAGTGGTTAGTTGAACATCATTGGCATATAATTTACCATTATTTGTTAAACCGAAAGCTATTAATTCCGAACTTTCGGTGCTCCATTGATGTTGCTCATCGGTAGTAGTATTGTGAACCCTCTTGACTCTAAAATCGCGAACAATTTCAGGAAACTGAGTGATTCTGCTAGATTGGCCCTCTGAATCTAATTCCATAACAGTAGCATCACGCGTTTGGTACACTAAGTGGTTATAATCAAAAGAACTTCTCAGTAATAAAGCTTTGTCAAATATTTCAACGACATTCAACACAGTTGGGTCAGAGATATCTTGGATATTAATCAAAGCAATTCTAGACAGGTTGTTTGAATCTAATAAGATACCAACAATATCATCATTTATGAATGCCACTTGACGTAAAGTATCAAGATCGCTAGCAAATTCTAATTTTGGTAGTGTATATTTTATAGATGGATGTTTGCCCTTTTTCATATCATCAAAACTGGATACTGATGCCAAAGTTAAGCCATCCTTAGTTATGGCAGCAAATAATTCATTTGAAAGGCTTGTTGCAGCATCAATGACATTATCAGGTAAATCGAAATCCCTAAAGTAAATTGGTGGTGGGACGTTGGCGATAGCCAATGGAGTGATATTTACAGTGGTACCGTCTATGACTAAAGATGTACCATTATCAAATGGTTCCAAGGTTGGACCCTGTGTCATCTTATAAGCAAAATCAACAATATTGAGATTGCCGTCGTTACCGTACATTAAAGTATACTCCTTCTCGGGATGCCACTTTGCAAATTGGATTCCATTAGAATATATTTCTTGTTTTAAAAACCAATGATAATTTTTGGTAGTCCACAATTGAATGGAGTTATGCAGCACAATCGTCAAAATTTCAGAACTACTATTCCAACATAAAGATTGTACCTTTTCATCCAGTGGTAGACGAGTATTAAATTCACCGTGTCTTAAACCATTCCTTTCAAAAAATATTAAATCCAATGAGTTTTCTTCACCCATCTTGGTCGTACGTTGGATAGATGCAATCTGAGAACCTTGTGGTTTCCAAGCTAAGTTGTCTTCCATACCATCAACTGGTTCTGAAGCGCTATCTAATTGACCTTCACGAGTAAAAACTCTTAGGCCTCTTCTTTCAATTGTACTAGTTTCATCATCTGGATCTTCAACTGTTTCGATAGTAGAAATGACAAAATATTCACAGTCACCTCTCCAAGAAATATTTATCTTATAGGTATCTAAACTTGTGATTTCACCAGTGTCAACCATATATGGCATCGTTGGGTCCCTTAATTCATTACCAACTAAACCAGATGCCTTCAAACTAGCCAAAGCATCTCTCTCCATGGCACGGGTACCTTTACCTCTAAATTGAGTCTCCTTCTTACCCCAACCGACTGTAACATGTTTGGAAATCTTTAAATCCTCTGCTTCCAAATGATATTCGGCAATAGGTTCGTATAGTTTACTTAAAAGAACAACATTGCGCTCACTAGTTACCAATACTAGTGTTTCTTCATCTGGTGACCATCTGGCCGCCTCAATACCATTGTCGATACTACCCACAATCTCAACCATGGTTTGTTGATAATCAAAGGTAACTGGATCGTAAGTGGCGCAAATGATGTCACCTTGTCTGAAGACAAATACTAATTGGTTAATATCGGCAAAATGCATGAAGGAGAGTAACTCATCGTCGAAAGTTTCAATGCTAAATGATGCAAGAATGTTCTTAGTACCGGTCTTTGTATATTGTTGAACTTCAATCATACCAACTTCTAAAGCACCAAGCACACATGTGATACTATCAGTTAAAGTATCGAAGGAACTGTCCAACAGTTTAAATTCAAAGTCATCGTTAGATGACGTAGAGGGTCTAAGTGTACCCTTGTTTAACGTTATCAAATTACGCATGGTCAGCCAATTTGATATTTGATCTAAAGGTTATGTTGAATTTGAATTAATTCGTTTGATAAAGTTCAATTTTGAATTGATTCTTAATTAATGCGCTATGACAAGCTGCAATATTTTTTTATCTCATCTCATCACCTCAAAGTTGAAAAAATTTTGAAAAATTTATGAATCACTACATACGTATACACGTGATGTATAAGTAACTTTATGAAATGGAATATACATTTTTATAATTATGTTACGAAATCAGTTTTTTTTATTTAGTTGGATGTTTTGTTATTTCATTCTAATATGCTAATATCTTTCTTACCAAATATGAAAGTGATATTAGTCCATATGACTTTATCTCAGGTGAACATAATGGCAAATAATTATGAATACATAAATGTACCAAACGTATGGTGAATAATATACGTTTAATAAGAATTATTTTATAAAATTCGATTTGTCCTCCATCTTGTGGGTACATGCAAAAGCGAGTAACACACCTTTATTATCGCACCCCTGGAATATAGAATGTTCTAATGAAGCCCTTAACTTGGATATTAAGGAATAGAAACAGTATTTCCAATATTTCAGTTACTTCGAGCCCTACCGGCTGTACCTTGATTATTTAATATTGCTTGTTTTGCCAGTAAAACTGCTTGAAATGCGACGCAATATTTTCCCAAGCTTTCGCTACTTTTATGATTAACTTCTTAACGATTCTTGAATCTCTTCCTTTAACTTTGGGAGTTCATCTATCTCCAATTCTTTGATACGTTCCTGGTAATAATGATTTGCAAGCGTGATCACAGTGGGAGGTTCTGCGCCTAAGTCCCTATCTGTATCAAATATTCCTACAACTATCGATTTTAAAGTTCTCAGTGTCATATCACACAAATCAGGAGAGTATAACTTAACCAGCTTGTGTTGTTGGAATTCTTGTAGTACATTACTATCAATAATTGGATCCTGAAGTAGTGTTTTTAAATCTAGTTTATTATCACGATGTACCAAAATTTGTTGTCTTTCAAGTATTATCTGTAACAGCAACAGTATGACATTTGTCGGGTAGCTCATGCTTGTTTATCTTTAGTCCTCAAATATATCAAGATAGTTGTTTCCAAGATTTAGCATTTCGCAGCGTCAATATAATTTCGTGTATTATTAAATGTAAATGACTTCAGAAAAATAAATAGGCTAGCAGTACACGAAACCCAAAGTAGATTAAAGAATAGTCGACTAAATCCATTATGGATAAATCAATTGTCAAAGGCCTTAATGACAAGCTGTATGAGAAGAGAAAGGCTACAGCTTTGGAATTGGAAAAGCTAGTCAAACAATGTGTATTGGACGGTAATTACCAGCGTATCGATAAAATCATTAATGAATTGTGTAGAGATTATGCTTACGCCTTACATCAACCTATGGCAAGAAATGCTGGTTTAATGGGGTTAGCTGCTACAGCGATTGCACTTGGGACTAACGAAGTTGGGAAATATTTGAGAAACATCCTACCTCCTGTACTAGCATGTTTCGGTGATCAAAACGATCAAGTCAGATTTTATGCATGTGAGAGTCTTTATAATATTGCAAAAATATCAAAAGGTGAGATTCTGGTTTATTTTAATGAAATATTTGATGTTCTTTGTAAAATTAGTGCAGACACAGAAAACTCTGTCAGAGGCGCCGCTGAACTACTAGATAGGTTAATTAAAGATGTTGTTGCAGAGAGAGCATCAAACTATGTCAGTATTGTTAATAATGATCCATTGGATACACCACCTGCAACTAAGTCAGATCCCTTGTCAGGTAATGTTTATCAAGAAATATATGAGCAGGACGATAGACTAGCATTTTCATTAAGCAAATTTATTCCGTTGTTGACAGAAAGAATATACGCTATTAATCCAGATACAAGAGTGTTTCTTGTCGATTGGATTAAAGTTTTACTAAATATCCCTGGTTCTGAACTGATTTCCTTTTTACCCTCCTTTTTGGGAGGTTTGTTTACTTTTTTAGGTGATTCTCACAAAGATGTTAGAGTCGTAACTCATTCTTTGATGGATTTACTGCTACAGGAAGTAGATAGAATCTCAAGGTTACAGTATAGTCTCAAACAAAGAGTCATTGAAAGACAAAGGCTATTATCAGAAAAGAATAATTTAGTAAATAAAAAGGAAGATGGAGCCTTGATTGCAGAAAAGAAGAAGTCACTACTTACAGCGTTTAATGATTTGGCTGGCGATCAGTCAAAGAGTACAATTGAGAATAAAAATGTTGAGGAGGAATTAAATTCTGCAGCTAATTTAGAAGTTGCAAATATTCAAGAGGATGATGATATTGAAGAACCAATCCGTGACGGTGAAGAATACATTCCCGGTCAAGATATAAAATTAAATTTTCCAGAGATTATTTCGATTTTAGTTAATAACCTAGCTTCATCTGAACCAGAAATACAATTGTTGTCTTTGGAATGGATGCAATCTATTTTATCTATCTCCTCTCAAGATTTCTTTCCATTTTTCTCCAAAATCTTGACGCTGCTATTAAAATTGTTGAGTGAATCGAACCCTCAGGTCAACGAACTCTCCCATCAAGTCAATGAAAAGTTGCTGCTGCTATGTAATGAATATTGTGACGACGAAAACGACAATACTGTTGCATACGGTTCGATAGTAAACAGTTTAACGTTACAATTTTTTGACAGTAAGGTAGATGCCAAAATAGCATGTTTGGATTGGTTGATTTTGATTTATAAGAAAGCACCAAATGAAATTCTTGAACATAATGACAGTATGTTTTTAACCTTATTGAAATCGCTCTCTAACAAAGACACACGTTTGATTGAAAAGGCTTTAAGTTTACTTAAGAGTCTCTGTTCAAAGTCCAATGACAAATACTTAAGAAAATTTTTGGAAAACTTTTTGACACTATTAAAAAGGGATTCAAAATTATTAAAGTTACGTGCAAATTACATAATGAGAAAGATATGTGCAAGTCTAACCCCAGAACGTGTTTATAAGGTAATATCTTCGATATTGAATTCAACGGATGATGCCGTTTTTAATCGTATGATGATACAAATATTGGGCACAAATTTAATTACTGCCAAAGAAATGTCTCCTTTAAGAGAAAAATTGAGAAGTGCAGATGACACAAAATTTTTCAACCTTCTTTTTAAATCATGGTGTTGTAATCCAGTTTCCGTTATATCTCTTTGTTATGTTGCAGAAAGCTATGAGTTAGTATATTCTGTTTTACAAGCATACGCGAATCATGAATTGAAAATAAATGATTTAGTACAGTTAGATGTGCTTGTTCAATTATTTGAATTGCCTGTTTTTACTCGTATGAGAATGCAACTTTTGGAACAGCAAAGGCATCCATATCTTTATAAATCTCTGTATGGGATTTTAATGTTGATGCCGCAATCAAAGGCATTCGACACTTTGAATAAGAGGCTAGGTAGTGTCAGTATTTGGGCATCCCAGTCTTCTTATGGTGGTTCGTTTTACAAGTCCAAAGAAATACTAACATCCATCAGCGATCCCGATATTTCACAAAAATCGGTTGGGCAGAATAAGTTCCATTTTCAGGAATTGGTGAATTACTTTGATAAAGTGGTGGGAACTGAGGAACAAAGTGGAATGGATTATTTGTCGTTGAAGGAGTCTGAGTTGCCTATCCTTGGTACCTTTTTAGATGTACCCGATGAAGGTAGCCAAACATCCATTACGCCCCTTAGAGACATGGCAACCGATAATGATATCCGTAACATAACGGCGAAAGTGGATTCAAATGTTTCATTTGATGTCCCGAATGATTCTAGTTCTGTTATAAGAGCTAATACCTCTCAAAACGGCACCATAAGAGTTTTATCTGGAAACATTACCAGATAGTGTATTAAGAATATATATGAATTGAAGAGAGTAGGGGGGAGTAGATGATATTTTTAATGAACTATCATATATAAATGTATATATTCGATGCAAATGCACTATTGTAATAACTCGTCTCTGTAGTGTGTTTGGAAATTCATTCTCTTCACGGCCTTGCGGAATTGTTCGTCAACAGCTCTCTTTTCGAGTTGCTGCATCTTCTTCATACCCTTTTTATATTGTTTTTCTGTAATACCGCTAATCATTCTTCTATCAGCAGCAGTTACGGTTCTTCTACCTTCGCTGCCTTCGTCACTTTCCGATAAGTTTTGTCTGTAGTGTCTTTGTCCTGATCTATGACCGAGTCTTGTCCCAGTAGGTAAAATCAATTCTTGACCAGTTTCATCCACTGAGATGTCAGTATAGTTAGAATTCATTACACTGGAGGGTTTTGCCCTTTCTTCTTCATCCTCTTCTTCATCCTCTTCTTCATCCACATCGACGAACTGAATATTCTTACGAGGTTTATCAGACTTTTTAACAACTGGTTCAGATATTTCATCAAGAGAACTAAAATCATAAAACGATGCAAACATATCACGTTCTTCCCTAGTTTCATATGGCAATCTGCAGTGACGCTTCGATTGCATATGAGCTCTAATACTCTCTAAGCTGGAACCTTGGTAATTGCAACATAGACAGTAATGTTGGTACACAATCAAGTTTATTAAATGGTCCAATAGACCTGGCAAGTCTATTAGGTATGATCTTTCGGGGATATATAAACCATGCTTGTTGAACATATGCTTGACATTTCTTTCGATCTCTTTATTCTCGACACCACAGTATATACATGATGTAACTCTAGTAGTAGAAAAATCCTCCTCAGCGTCGGATTCATATTCTAAACCTTCTTCTGTATCCTCCTCAGTGGTTTCACCCTCGTAATTAGAATCACTAGTGAAGCCATATTCAGAGGCGGTGTCTTCACCATAATCTGTATTGGTGTCCTTACTCTCAACTGTCAACTGAGAAAATTGAGATGCTACAGATTCAGCAGCAGAGGTAACCTTAGTCAATTCAGCAGTATGAAGCTCAATTTCATCTTCAGTATCAGACTTTAAATATTCAGATTTGATTTGAGGAGATTTGTAACGGCTATTACCACGATACTTCGGTTGTTTTAAGACAGGAAAACCAAATTCATCAACTTGATTTTTCTCTTGTTCCCTTTCAGAGATTTGTAACTTCTCAGCAAATTCATCAGCTGCAACTGGTTGCAAATTTGCAATTCTTCTCTTCAAATTGTATCTGTGCCATTCAGTTTTCATGTGATATCTCTGCAAATCACTAGATTTAAACTCAGAAATACATGCATTACAGGTGAACATTAGGGTACTTATTTTAAATGCAATAGATAATCTTTTGGAGCTGAATATATGCTGTTCTTATTTTAAATGCAGCGGAGGATACTTTCGATGAGATGTTTAAAAATGAACGGGCTGTAATTTTTTTGTCAGGTGCGGAGAGCCCATTAGATCGTTCAAGAAGATTCTTTCACCTGAACAGACGTCATGCTTCCTGAAAGAATCAAAATATAACCAGTGCTACCCTATCACTTGTTTGTTAAAGAAATAAACAGGTTGAAATTATCAAGATAATTACATTTTGTAGTTATTTGCTTTTGCTATATAAAATTATATTTTAGAAACCAATTAGGAAGAATGCATTGAAAGTTAAACGACATAAAACTTATAGGGCATGAATCTAAAAATATTTTAATTTTGACCTAAAAAATTATATCGATTGGATTCAATAACGCTTTTAAGAAAAAGTTTCTTTTATTTACTATTATTTTTGATAATGTTGAGATATTTTTGTAATCATTCTAATAAAAATAACAGATAATTCAAAATCCCAAAAAAATCAATATTAAAAAATCAATTTTAAACAACAGAGGTTTATCAACAATTAACTCAACTTTCACATTTAACTATAATCTGTCGTTAGTAATGTACATGCTATATTCACTTATATATGGATATATAATTTATAATTTATCTTATATCAAAGATATAACTATTTCTCATCTTGATTGCATACTTGAGCAGTCCATGGAAGAGAGGGTTTTGGCCACATACGCTTGTATAAGGACATAGCGACAACATCTTGTGCAGATAGCTTAGTATCGAAAGTTGCCTTGAAGTAACCATGTGTACCTAATCTCTCCTTAATAAAACCAGATCTACCAGAATTTGTAAATAAAGGAATAGACTTGAACCATTCAACGTCCTCAGGGTTGAAGAACATGTAACGGATGGTAATTACATTCTTGTGGAATCTGAATGGATTACCAGTTAAGATAGCTCTCTTCGCTAAGATTCTAGTATGATCGGCATTCAAAAAGGTACCTTGACCGATTAATTCTAGACCCTTAACATCGGTAGGTGAAGGTCTGAAGAATAATGCTGGAGATCCGGTAAAATCAACTGGAGCGACGCAGGTAGCAATAGATAAGGTGGATGGATGTAAAAATCTTTCAAACTTGTGAACGTTATTTGGTGTATTAGTATTGGCGGAAAACAATGGTTGAATCGTGTATCTTCTACAACCGTATTGAACCACAATTGGTTCCTTGGCTGGAACTGGTTTATCATATTCTTCCCACCTTTGTAATGAGAAGTTGACCATAGCGTTCTTATGCTCGTGTAATAACAAACCATAGACAGCTAATACAAGTTGCTTTGGATTAACAATCTTTTCTAACAAATTCTTTGGGAATGCAATGTGAATTCTAATACGATCACCAGCAATAGCTTGCGTTTCCTTTTCCGTTTCCTTTAGAATTCTATTACGAGTGTTCTTATAATTGCCAATTCTTAGAAGTCGCTTCCATTCTGGAGGACAATGTGGATCTCTTTCATCAACGTCCCACACACAGTTGTATAAATTCTTTAAACCTCTGTATCTCTTCAGACGTTCAATAGCAGATTCATTTGGATGTAATTCAATTTCATCTGGAAATTCACGATCCTCCTTTTCCATCTCCCTATATTCTCTTAACTGACGTTCTTCTTCTTCTGGTGATAAGTCCACAAAGACTTCATCTTCACCATCGTCATCAGCATAAGTGATATTTTCATCATTAACGTCCATGCCATCAAACATATCTTCTTCATCCTCTTCAACTATCATTTCTTCATCCTCTTCGCCGTTTTCATCATCGACAACATCTTCCAAATACCATTTGGCTTGATAATCAGAAGTACCAGTTGGGACCTTAACCTTCTTTTGAACCTCATTATTACCTGGTAGGAAACCGTGGTCATCGTATCTAGCAGCCTTTAGATTATCGTATTCAAATTCATCTTCATAATCGTAATCATCAGATCCTAGGCCTGTTGGTGCAAAGTCATCCAAAGTATCCCTGTTTTCATTGGATTCAAATAAATTTTCAAGGTCCAAGCCCAATTCATCAGTTTGCTTGTTTTTGTTCTTCCTGGAAGATGCAGAAATCTTTTCAATTTTGGAAACTTGGAAATCACCCATATCTGGAATATGGACCAATCTGTTAGCATTGAAACCAACGCCACGAACAGTACCATAAACAACCAACTCACCCATTTCTTCATTAACTTCATTGAAATCAACTTCATCTGCAACTAAATAACCTCTGCTGTCTCTCCAGTTAACAGGACGAGGTAACTTTTGACATAACAATCTTAAAGCGTTTAATGAATCAGAAGGTTTTTCTAAATTGTAGATACGTTCTTCGTTTGGGAAGAAATGCTTGAAATAACTCTCTAAAGATTGTTTAACATCTAATTGAAACTTTTCCTTTTCGTGGACTACAGAAAGATTAGAGACAACACCAATATATGAGGAGATACCCTGCAATTCTAAAGCACGAACAATTTGTTCACCAAATTCTTCATCAACTTCAGAGGTACCGCTTAAACCAAAGACAACAAAATCGGCAACCTTGGCGGAGTCCAAGATGTTTAGAAAGTTGCTCATATCTGGGACAATGATTTTCAAGGTGCTTTTAAACTTCTTAATGTGATAGTTTCTAACACTAGCAATATTACCAGATTCAGCACCGATTTCATAATCGTTTAAGTTAAGATCACTTGATGCCAACAATTTCTTGACAATGTCAGTGGCATCAACATCTGGAGTCAATGGAATGACGGTAATGATCTTCTCAGCACCATTGGATCCTTCGAATAATTTTCTGTTTTCAACAGATTCTAGGATTTTCTTAGCTCTAATCTGCTTAGCGGTGTTTCTACGTTGCAATTTGGTTATGCTCTTGACGGCCTTGTTATTAGCGATTTCCTTTTCAACCTTACCTTTATAGATTCTCTTCAGAGCACCCTTGGAGGCATGCTTGGACTTAAAAGACTTGTGGTTATTACTCACAGATGATCTATGGGAATGACCTGCCATTTCTTATATATTCTTGCTTTAATCTAGCGAGTTTGAATTCACCAAATCAATGATAATATAGAAATTTAATGGGCATCGCTGAAATATTTACTATATTGAAAATTTTTTTTTTCCATAGAAGATAAACTGAGAAATGTTAAAATTATAAAAGTTAATAAAATTAGACTGTACATCCGTACATTCAGAAAGCCCATACATATTTGAAAATTATTTTTGAAGTTAATTTTCTGAAAATTGAGATTCTAAAATGTGCGTCTGATTTTCCTGGAGATAGACACGACATTGCAAAGTCAAGCCGAACAGCGAACGGATCAGTCCGAGTAGCCAGCGGAGGTTCAGAGCTGTAGACTGAATCTGTGTCGGTACGGCGAGAAACATACCCCAACTGGCCTGTGATTACCTTAAAATAAGCATATTGGATAATTTATACATTATTTCATACTGTTAAAAAGGTACACATAAATGTATGTAGAGAAATGAGTGCTAAAAGCATTGAAATTGAAAGGTTAAGAGATATGATATTCATCATATTCTAAGAGCAGAACTGAATAGTGCTAGTTTTAGTGGTTATCGAATGAACAATGGTGATATAACAGATGAAATGAAGATACCTGGATTTTTAGTCACAATTGGTACATAAACAGTAAATATAAGAGGTGAATGATTAAGTTTGAAATTTCAATTTGGACTAATGCCATCGAAAGCTTAAATTGTATGATAAATATCACGAAACAACCAACAAACCTACTACAACGTTATATGATACTATAATTAAAGATCTGCTTAAGTTTCAAATTCAATTAACTGAACAATATGTCATATTGAACCTAGTTTACTAACATTTACACTTATATTTATTATAGATCAAAATGGCTCACGAAAACGTTTGGTTCTCCCACCCAAGAAGATTCGGTAAAGGTTCTCGTCAATGTAGTGTCTGTTCTTCTCACACTGGTTTAGTCAGAAAGTACGACATTAACATCTGTCGTCAATGTTTCAGAGAAAGAGCTAACGACATCGGTTTCTACAAGTACCGTTAACCTAATTTAAACATTCGATTGAGATGCTTATTTTATTTTAATTTCTGTACATTGTATTCCAAAACTCATTTGTAGCATAGCATTTATGCCGCCACATTTTTTCAATTGGTGAAAAATTATATCGTATTAGTTTCAGTTTAATCCATGTATAAAATATCTCTACATATATATATATATATTATGTGTTTAAACATGAATAAATACCTTTAACTGTAAAAACATCCTGTTATTAACATATATTCACCGTTGATATCGATATTTTAGTTTCAGTTAATATTGTATACTATCAAACCTAATTATCTACTAAACTAACAGTTACCCTGAAATTGTTGAAAATTTCAGTAAAAAATTTATAACAAAAAAGTATAAAAGGAAACATTTTCCCTCCATATTATTTTAATGGTACTTTTGTCTTTCCAATTTTATTTTTAAAGAGGCCGAATCAATTTTGTACCGGAAACATGCCACAGTTGGTGACCTGTCTTCAAACAGATACTAATTGCCAGTGTTTAAACTATAAGATTTAAATACCAGTTTCCCAGATTAAGTTTAATTTTTTGGACAGGATAGGAAGTCCATTGTCAGTGTGTTCTCAAGGAGATCGATAGACTTTGGATGTCGAAATTTAGTCTACATCTATTTTATATATTCTTACCTTAGTAGAAGTTTGTTGAGCGTCAGATATCATTGAATTTGATGACATGTTCTTGTTAATTTTCATATCTTTGAAACAGTTAAAATTTTTTAACAGCTCATTAAGAAAGTACTAGTGATATAATTTTTAACTTATATTACTTTTGCGATCTGTTAAAATGAAATATCTTTCTTATTATACAGTTTATTGATGAAATAACGGTATTTTATACACTTCTACAAAATGATCATTTAGTTGGAAGGCTTATAGACTTCAAAGTTCTTCAGCGGTTGACGTACAGGAGCAATATACAGTTTGGACTTGAATTCACCGACATCAGAAATCAATTCGCCTCTTGGGTAAACCTCAGTGTCTAATTTAGATTCGTCGATCTTTTCACTCAATACTTGAGATTGCAGATGAATGACTAATTTGGTAGATTGTTGACCAACAATGTACTTCTTGTAAAATTCAATCATTTGTTCCTTGGTAATCTCTTCAACTAATTTAGCTTTCTTTTGACGGTGTGTAAAATTATAATCACCCAAGTAAATTGCAGCTGTATATCTAGAGCTTTCTTCTCCCATATTTTTGTACTTTTGTAACAAACTCTTGCATAATGCATTTTTATGCCTGCTGAAATCATGTTCAGTCATGTTCTCTAGTTTCTTACCAAATTCAGTGTAGAAACTTGCAATTCTCCACTCCAAATATGGTGTAGTGTGTTCTGATTGAACCAAGATACGAATATTAGCGGTACCATGGTTGTTCAAACTTGAACTGAATACAACATAACCTAACTGTTCCTTAGTTCTCAAAGTATCAAAACATGGTTCATGGATTATTTGTGCAAATAATCCGCTTAATGCAGATAATTTTTCATTGTACACGTTCAATTGGGTTACATGCTGAATACATGAATTAACATTCTTTGGATCTGCCAATGGAGTTTCGTATCTGAAGGTTTCACCCTCTGGAATAATGAATGATCTTAATCTACTGTTCTTGACTTGTAAAGTTGGAACATTATTTGTTATTAAATTGGTAACCAAGGACTGTATCTCAATGGCCTCATCGTACTTGATGTTACCATGAACCAGAGATTCGAAGTATAATTCTTCATAAATCGTTGGAATATATTCAACTATATTCTTGTATGTAATTCCCTCCACAACATTGAGTTTTTCTTTGGTAGAATATGACCTTTCATTAATCAAGGAATTGTAGAAGGAGGACATCTGAGAATATGGAACTTCATACATCAAGTTCTTCAAGTGTTGAATTGTCTTATCTTTGAACACATTGAAACGATCTTCGCTTAATTTAAAATCTTGGATACCTTCCAAGAATCTGGTGAGTAAAATAATCAACTTATCGTTGAAACCAGATAAGGTAAGATCTAAACCCTGGTTGGTCTTAACAAAGGATAAATGTAAATTAGCACATGATGCATCATATTGCAAATCCTTTAAGTAATCATTTATTAATTGAACATAAAGGGTTGACATCATACTATTAAGGATACTTGCATGCGTATGTGGCAATTTCATAGAAAGATAGATATAGCCTCTTGGTTGCCAGAATCTGTCGTCTTTCTTAAACCAAAGTTTACCATTTTTGTTATCCATTAATAATAGGGGCTCATCTAATGGGGTTTCAGTTTCGACCTTATCAACTTCGAACTTATTGGCAATGAACTCATTTGGGCGTGGTAAATGCAAGTCCTTATTCAACCCAGGACTCTTAATCATCTTAGTTAGATCTTCTGGATACTCAATGACTTTATAATGAGTACCGTACCATTTTTCAACAGAGTCTGTCACGAGGGATTTAGAAATTAAAGTAATTCTTGAATTTTCAGGTTTTAAGGCATTAGTGTATTTAAGGACAACATCTGGCTCGTTCTTTGTAAATAGACCAGTACTTAGAATATCTTCAACTGGGATATATTCCTTCTCCAAGGCCTTTGCCAAGGATGACACAGTGTTAGCAGCGTTACCCTTTTGTTTGAATTTAAAATTAGCCCTTGAGATGCTTTCTAATTCAAAAAAAATCCAGTCTTGTGGTAAAGAATTCTTTAACATTTCAATATACTGAAATGCAAGTTTAACGACTTCCTTGTAATGTTTTAAACCTTCATCGGTTAAATCAATATCGATCGAGAAGAAAGCATTATCAGTAGAGACAGTATGACCCCCTGCAGATAATTCATTGGCCCATCCCAGGGATTTTAAAAGGGCTAATAAAGAACCAGAACCTTCATGGCCAATCAAATGAGACAACACATGAGGTGGCTTTGATTGCCAATGTCTATCCATATCTGGTACAACGAATGAAATTTCCAATTTTCTTAATTCCTTAACTGGATTAACTTTAATAATCTTCTGTAAGTATTCACTTGTTAACAGCTTGGAATTATATTCTGGAATTTTACGGTCATTATTTTTAACATCTTTAAAAAGATCATATGCCCATTTGGATAAAGTGTCAAGGTCCTCTCTACCAAGAATACATAACTTCATTAAGTTAGCTGAATAGGAGTTGTAGTAAAACTTCAACAATTCTTCTCTAATATCTAATTTATTTTCCTTAGGAATGGTTCCCAAAGTCTTTAAATTACCAGTAGAGAACTTATGGTAAGGATGTTCATAGTTAGAGAGAGATTTATCCATTTGATAAAGTCTCCAAATATCATTTTGTAAGTTTTTTTTATTTTCACTGTCAACAGCATTGATTTCCTTGTCCGTAGATTCCTTTTTGAATAAGGGACCACTAAAGAAACCCGAGAATCTATCTAGGGATCCAAATAAATGTTCATGGTTAACTTCGAAATAATAGTTTGTGTTTTGAGAACTGGTGTAGGCATTAGATGAACCACCATGTTTGCTTAGATAACTTGAATACTCGTTCTCATCTGGAAACTTTTCAGAACCCATGAATAATAAATGTTCACAGAAATGGGCCAAACCTGGTAAATTTTCAGGATCCTCAAAGGCACCGATGTTAACATCCAATGAGGCAGCAGCCTTATCTGTAGTTGGATCATGTATCAAAAGTGCTTTTAAATTGTTTGGTAATTGAATGAATCTATATTGTCTGTCATCTAAGTCAGGCTTAACAAAATTGAGATCAAATTTCTTGTATTCTGTTGTCATTCTAGTACTATGAAATAATCTTTTTGCAATTCTTAGGTTAGTTAAGTTTCTTGTCAGAAGAGATGGAATGATATGAGTAGTGGATGTTAATAATTGATTTTTGAGGGCAATTGACAATACAGCAATACTCATAAAAATGCAAAGATTGTAAAAAATGTTGGGATATTTTAGTTAAAGCGACTGCTGGTACTTTTATTTTATTTTTTTTTCTTTTCTATTTTATATACCTAATGATATAATGGTGATGGAGATCAAGCGAAAGTAGCAATTAGATCAGGAATAAAAATGGTAATAATAGTTGATATGATGGATAGAAGACAGATAAAAAAAGGTCCTATATAAAATATGCAATTTTGCTGTGTCAGAATTGAATAACTTGGTTTTCTAAAAGGGAGAGTTAGAGTTTACAGAGATTGTTCAATGGCATGAAAACGCCACGACTAAACTTATCATTACATCCAACAGAAAGTCAGTTTTACCTCCGCCTTTACAAAAAAAGCAGAGTGAAAAATAAAAGATAGTGTATTACGAGAAATGCATTGGACAGTTTATATCCAGAGCCAAAACATACACAACACGAATTTAATATGGCCAGGATCAGAGGATACGGCCCAATGACTATTGGTGTGGTTACCTTAGCAAGCATATACATGGGGATGAACTTCTTTCAGCCGTTAGTCGTCGAGCAACTGAGGAAGGATGGAAACCTGAGACAAGACATGGACTTTCCCAAGTACGACGATGAGGGTAATATGGTGCTGCCAGAGAAGGACAAGCAACCTCAACAGCCTCCCCAGAGCCCCTCACAGGACCCTCCAACCAAGCAGTAGTTGCTCTAGACATACATATCTACATTCTATCTATATATACTAAATACAAATCTCCTTGTAAATAAAAAACGTGACAAACACGTGACATTCTATTTTTAGTGTGAATGCCGTGCACCACATGCATATTTGTTGATATCTCCGTGCAGCGCGATCGAAAATTTGCCAGAATGAAAACAAACCCTCGAGAAATTCTTTATTTAGCTGCACTGGGATCACCTTCTTGTTTGTTTTACAATTATTTATAATAGGATTGTTATACTCCCATCAAGAAATCAACTCTTAGATATACACACCCACACTCGTTATATACAACATGCGTACCTCCACCATCGTTTCTACCGTTTTATCCGTCGCTTTACTATCCACTGAGGTCTTAGCTACCCCTCCAGCCTGTTTATTGGCCTGTGTCGCTCAAGTTACAAAGAATTCCTCTACCTGTGACAGTTTAAACCAAGTTGCTTGTATTTGTAAAAACGAAAACACAAACATCAAAAACTGTTTGGACACTATCTGTCCATCTGGTGACGCTGACAACGCTTACAGTGCTTTCAAGAGCTCCTGCTCCGAACAAAATGCCTCCTTAAGCGACTCCTCTTCTTCATCTAAGGCTTCATCTGCTTCCTCTTCTTCCTCCTCTGCCTCTTCTTCCACTATTGCCACTACTTCTTCCACTGTTGCTTCCTCCTCCTCCTCCTCTTCTTCTTCTTCTTCTTCTTCTTCATCTGCCGCCCCATCTACTTCCTCTACCGAATTCACCAGATCTACTACTACTGCTGTCAGCATTATTACCTCTTCTTCTGTCTCTTCTGTCTCTTCCGCTCCAAAGTCCAGCTCTTCTACCTCTGCTGCTCCAGTCTCCTCCTCTCACACCATCTCTACCATGTCTGAAGGTTCTGCTAACTTCTTACAATTAGGTAGCTCATGGGTTGTCGCCGCTGCCGCTGCTTTGTTATTATAAGATACCTATAGATGATATAATAATTTAGAATAATTTGAAACCTACGTATACATTATTCTTTATTATCTATCTATCTTAGCAAAATTCGGTTTAAAAGGGGACCAACTACGTTATATTTTCAATGTCTTCTAAGTTTCTACTATTTACTCTATTCAAGTTTTTATTCACGTTCTTAACAAATTTATCTTTCCATCTACTATATATCTCATTTATGTTACAAATGTATTTTTTTCATCTCTTACTCTTCCCATACAAATTCTTTTTTTACCAAGCGCATTTATTTACACATGATTACATTTATTGTTTATAAATATTGCATCATAATGGTTGTCATTTCTCATTACATACTGGCTATTTCTTCTTCTTCTGAACATCATTCACCTTTATACGTTCAATATCCTTATAATTAGGCGGTTCAATATATCTAGGTAAAAACTCTAATTGACCAGATTTTCTTGGTATTTCTTTCTCTTGACAATAAATCTGTACATTATCAATAATCACCTCTGTTTGTCGTTGTGTACCATTTATCTCCCAATCAACTAGCAGTTGCAAATTGAACATACGTTTGATTGCACAAGTCTTAAAACTGTATAGTCTATTCCCACGATGTTTGTAATCTTCTTCATTAAATAATAATCTTTTTAAACTAAATTGATCCTTCAATTTTAATTGACATTCGGTCTTCAAAGTATCGTCTTTATTCCTTCCAGTAATTTTCAATTCTTCCAGATTAAAGAAATCAGATGGGGATGTGCTATTATTTGAATTGTATAATAAGTCTGTTTCAACTAGTCTCAAAGATGAAAGATTTTCATTTGCAATACCTTGAGATAAATAAGTAGTTGTTTCAATCAAATTTAAATGGACTTTAATAGGTTTGATATTGAAATTTTTAATCGTGGATGCATTTGGACTCTTGAACACCACATAGACTCTGTCGAATTTGTTACTACCTTTTCTAAACAATGTATCCTTACGGTATATATTTTTGAAACCATTGTTTTTAGTACGGACCTCTAACCACATCATACTTGTAGAATCGGGTAACCCAATTTTGAATGTGGAACGATGGATCATAACCATATCTGGAACAGACTGGCTCCCAGCATTACTTAAAGCCGCTCTATTTTCTACTCCATATTCAGGAACCAATTCATCTCCAACAGTTTCAGAAATTGGGCTTTTGCTTATCGTTAGTGTATTCATTGGAATCGTACTGTTGACAGTTCTGTCATGAATCATGGCTGCAATACTTGGCGTCTGAACACCATGAAGATTACTATTATTAAAGACGATTCCATTTGTAGATATATGTCCATTATCACCATCACCATCTTCATAAGTTATGTCCTTAACACTTGGAATAAAGTCAATTACCTCATGCTCTCTTAATATTTTATTAAATGGTTGAAACCAATTCTTCGATTTACCCATCTCCACACAAACTTCAACCATATAGTTGACTTTACCAAAGGAATAAAAGTACAAATCAAGGTTGTCAATCTTTCCTAATTGCTCCCAATTGTTATTAAAACTAGGCGGTAGTCTGGCATCCTTTCGTTTAACAAAAGTAATCATATCTCTGCCATGATTCCTTAGACATTTGGGTCTTTTCCCTTTTAATTTCTCAAATGTAAAATCATAATTGTATTCACCTGGATTAACTTTAAATGGTTTTGGGGAACCTTCCATAGCATCCCAAACATTATCTGGTGGAAATACTCTTTGCTCTAAACTTAAGACTGTATGGAATGATCTATTATCTGGACCAGGTGTAAGCAATCCATTTTGCGCAATCATATATTCACTATCCATCTTTGTAACTGTCTCCGTAAATCCTTTCAAATATACCATAATTCTTTTAATTGGTAACGATTTGGTTAGTGAAATATTTATGTGGCCACCGATTTGTTCATCGCTAGAATAATATGTTCCATTGACAGGAGGTGTCAAGGTAAATTCTATTTTCTTAGATGGTGCCATTAACTTCTATGTGCCAATAAGTGTACCTATATCTTTTTTATTCTTGACACCCCTAACACGAATAGAACATTATATAATAAATGGTACTCAACAACCCATAAAGGAAACTCTTATGTAACAAAAGGAACGATTAGCTCAGCGGGGAAAGAAGTGGTTGCGATGCGTAATGGATGATGATTCGGGCGAAGGGTCGGTCGGTGATGGAAATTTTTGTTGTAGGGTTCCGTAGTGTAAAAATTCAACTTTCTAAACTCAATGAATATGAAAATCTAGACTGTAAAGGGAGAGTTGATAAAGAATAACGTCATTTATCTAAACTTCTATTGTAAAATTTAATGCCAAATACTATAGTGACTAGGAGGCTTTTCTCTACCAGTAGAAACCAGTTAATATTCAATAAGTTCTTTCAACCACTGGTAGATGCATCAAAACCCAAACCACATGTGGTAATACAGTTAGGCCAACCAGTTGGTTTAAGTCAACCACCAAATCCCAGCTCTACCTACTCAAAGGGTAACTCATTTAAGGACTTATTTGATGAAGCGAAAACGAAACAAAGAACTGAAGAACTAACCTTAGAGTTAAGCAAATCAGGGATGTACGATATGTTTACTTTCCGTAAGACCAATGGTAAGTTATTCATTGCTCCAAAATCCTATTGGCGTAAAGATAAAGCGTTGTATTTCCCACATATAATGGGTACTCCAGTTTTACGCTCAGCTAAAACTGGCCCAATAGAAAATAATCTGAAGGGTCATGTTAATATCGTCAAAATATTTGGCAGTAAATTAGGCGAGGAACTATGCGACCAATTCTTAACGGATATTGAAACTCAATTGGGTCCTAAGATTAAGGATGTTCAACTGGTAAACATTAGTTGGATGGAAAATTCTTTAAAGGCACTAATAATGAGGATGTCTATTTGGAACATGAGAAAGAATATTGCAAAGGATCTTCAAAAGAATTACTTTATATCTGAGAGAGACCAACTTCCATTTAATCTTAGAGAAAAGCTTCAAATCAATAACTTGTACACTGGGTATATTCTTCTGGTGGATTCTGATCTAAAAATAAGATGGATGGCAAGCGGTGCTGCAACTCCAGAGGAATACCAAACTTTTTGGAAGTCTGTGAAGGGTGTTTTAAAAGAACAAAGTACATTAGTTCCTGAGTCTAATATTAAGGAATAAGAGTAAACCCAAAAAATTCAAAGTTTAACAAGATGCAACCGTATTCTCTTACCTTTATCATTCATATATTCCGCATTTATATACACATGCCTACCGCCTCTTGTAAATAAACAACACTAATTTTACTTAGTTACTGTAAATTAAGTTCTCCATATGTACTGCTTCGTTGTTTTTTTTTGGTGGCAATCTTCTCTTTCTAAGCGGCTAAATTCTTCATCGTCCTATTAAGAAATTACTTCAGTTTAACAAAAGAGCAAAGCAAAAGAGCAAAGCAAAAGGACCAATAATCACTATATAAGTCTTTGAAAACTATGTCCCAAAGTTTATTTAATCAGCCCTTTGTATACTGTAGTGTTTGTCATAGAAGACACACTTCTGACGATCCGTTGTGCCTGACATCATGTGCACACACCCTATGTTCGTTGCACCAAAGCGAATCAAAAATATGCCCAGTTTGCAATACAACAGATATATCTATAATAAAATTAACTGATTCTAAAGCACTTCCAAGTGACGTGAAAGTTTTCTTTGAACCTATACCACAATTATTGGAAACTTTATATAATGTCTCCCAATTTCAAACTAATGGCTTAATTAACCAGATACAATATTATCAAAACAATTGCATAAAATTGAGGGAAAAAGTAGCAAGGCAACAGCAGTTACTCTATAAGGCTAAACAAGAACTAGATACAACTTCCTCTTTAAAGAAGAGAATACGTGAATTGGAAGCTCAGCTACAACGAAGACATATATCAACAACTGGAAGTCAGAATTTCTTTAATGATAGGTCCTTCACTAGTTCAAGAAAATCGAGTGAACGTCCACCGATGACTGTGGATTTGACAATGGATGATGAGGTAACTGAAGAACAAAACTTTTTAAATAAATTGAAAAAGACAGCTTCCTTGAGAGGGAACCCTCATATTAACTCCAAATCTAATAATTTAAGCTCAAGCAGCCTTGAGAGAAATAAACCGAATATATTTAATGATATTTCAAATATCCAGAAAGCTAATACACCACTAGATTCTATTGCTGCAGAGTCAACTCATATTCAAAAATATGCATATTCTCCCAATAATAATAATGCTAGCTCAAGAATAAATTCTGTGTCTCTTTCTGGTGTTATACCAGCTAATTCTTCAGTGACATACGGAACATCAAATGAAGTAGAAAATATAAATCATAATAGTTTCGACGCCCGAAAATCACATTACAACCTGGAAAATAAATTTGTTAATAACAATACTAAGCAATCCCAATTTCCAACCCCATTGGAAAAGCTTCGAATTGTCAAAAGGAATAATACAACAAGTAATGATTCTATAAGATCAATTTCGAATAGTCAAGGGCTTAGTTCACATATGAGAAGCAGCGAAGGGTTCACGAGACAGCCACATTCAAACTTAAGTTTTGGAAGAAGAAGCTCGACCTCACAACTTACTACTGGGAGATTGTCCTCAACACCAACCACAACCAGTAGTGAGAGTAGAGCCAGAAATGTTACTAGTAAATTTAAAAGAGTTAAGTAACAGTTGATAACTTCGATTTCAAAGAATTAAGGAAAATCAAAAAATACACATAACAGCTCTTCTAATTAAATATAGGAAGATATTTTTGGTAAATAGTGTAAGAATAAATAATACTAATATGATTATATAATAGTTTCGTTTCCAGCGAAGTACACTTAACATACTCCTGATTGTATTGTATTATAGAAAGAAAACATTTTCAAAGGAATAATAAACATTTCTTCACCTATAAATCACCAGACTTCTTCATTTGGACAAAACAGGCAATAAATGGAACTGCAAAACCGATGCCAAAGAAACCGAAATGTAAGATACCGAATGGGATTTTTCTGTTAATAACCTTGAATGGTAAATTTGAGTAAACACCTTCTTTGAAGTGTGCAGCCTTTATCGTGCTTGAGGAGAAGGCTCTTCTGGTGGATAGTTTTATTAATGATTGTCTCAACATTTTCAATTATATGGCTTGTGTATTAAATAGTGTCGGTAGGATTCCCTAGAGTGTCTATGTCTAAGTTCAACTAAATTATTTCGGCTCAAGTTATATAACATTCCTTATATATATATATATGTTATCCAGTTAAAGATTTATGAAAAACGTTAAGACCGATCTGTTCTGCTCTTTTTCGCGGAGTGCAAAAACTATCATTTCATTGGACAACAATTGAAAAAGACTGTTACCCGACCGCTTCCGATATGCGAAATCAGCAACAGCTCATCTTAGAATCACCGGGATAGCAAGCTTATGGTGCATGAATCAATCGGTCGCCGTTAATTAAGCCATCAGATATTATAATAAACCTCTTGTAAATGCCCTTCTCACGTAGTTTGTTTTGTAAATATTTGAGAGTGGCCACTTCTCCCACAGTAATACCACCGAGGAATACAATAAGTGCGATATCACTATTCTTACTATTGTTGCTTATGGATCCGTCTGGTTTCAAACGTCTTAATTTTTCAGTAGGCTCAGGTACCCATTTATTCCCACTGATGAGATCAGGGCTCCCATATATATTTTGGATGAGTTCTTGCATCCGGACACAACTTGGTTCTCTGGACATCATAAAAGGTTGTTGCATATTATAGTTGTTGCTCAAAACAGTCCGATCGTAGAGTGACTGAATGACTCTCAAACTTAATGGAACAACACCACAATATGCAAATGTAGCGTTTGTGGGATTCTGTATATTTTCGTTAGTAGCTTGTTCTGAGCCAGTGAACTCATCTTCATTGGGCAATGTTCTCAGCCATTTTGAAATATACTTATATTCCTTTCTTATCATCAAACATGTAGGATTTACTTGTGTTGATACAAGCTTGTTCGAGAAAAGACCCTCTCTAGTCAATTTATCCAAGTCAAATAAGCTCTCAATCCCAAAAGTATCAACCAATTCCCGCTTCAACATTTCGAATTCACGATCCTTCAGTGTCGTTTTACAAATGGATAATAGACAAATCAAACGAACAATTTTATTGTAACCAACTTCACCCTCATACATAATTTCCAAAATTCTATCAATAGCAATGCCGGTGCTTAAATTATCCAACAGTATATCCTGTTCAAGCTCAAGAATTTTATTGAACTGCAAGCTTTCATTCTCCTCCACTTCCTCAAGAACATCAGAAGATAACATGGTATGCATCTTCAGAATTTTTTGTTTTTGTTGTAAAGAACTTAGTGAATCTACAAAATTCTTAATTTCGCCAACTGTTTCTGCTGCATGCCTAGAATCATACTTCTCCTGTAAATCCTTTGCCATACTGTTCAACCTAGGTCCAATTGCGCCAAAGTTTAAAAATTTTAATTCATTCCAGATATCATCATTCAAGTAGTCAACTGTTACGTCATCTTTCTCCTTCAGTTTACTGTTTTCATCAAAATGGAATAGATCATCTAAAATTCCAACATAAGATAATTGTGTAAGCAGGGGAGTTATTGGGTCAATACTTCTCTCGATTACAATTAAATCTGTTTCAATGTCACTATTGGATCTGCTTCCATACAAGGTATCTTTAATAAAAGTTTCATTGGAAGTTTCATCATTCTTTAGTCTCTCCTTTAGTATATTTGTAAATGACTTGGAATATTCCCCAATTGAGATGGTATTCGTAATTGTAGTATTTGTTTCGTTCAGTAATGATTGTAAACAGTTCACCATATTATCGAGTAACACACTTCTAGTAGCGTTTTGTGTAGAGAAACTGGTTGGATAATACATATTATCATTGCCCCTATTATGTAAAATATTAGTCAACAGTAAATCATCATCTAATTGAGGCAAGGGTAGAATATTCCATGGAAATAATTTTACTGTACAAATATCTCTCAATTGTGATTCAATGAAATGCGGAATCTTTGTTAGCTTGTTTGTCTTTTCTGTATCCCAAGTACAATACGTTATACTTACATCCGTTAGCTTTAATGTCTTACAGACATCGCGAAGTAACTTTGGTAAGGCCAAATCAATTCTTACATCAATCAGAAATACCAATTCTATATTTGGTATGGTCGTTAGAATTTCAGAAACGTCATTATGCAAATCGTTATCTAATAGTACTATCTTTCTAACTGGTGTAGAATCAGTCAATTCAGTAAATGTCAATAACTTGTTTAAAGTAGGAAATAAGGATTGCTGTACCACTAGCATAAGGTTATTTGATGATACCCTATTTAATACCTCACAAAATCTAGTCGAAACAATTTTTTTAAACTTTCTTGTATTCCATTGATAATTCATATTTTTAAGTATCTTATATATCCCTTATGACACAATGGGCTCGAGAATTGGTGCTTGTATTCACAAATCGAATAGTTGCTCCCTTTGTCAGCATCTAAAGTATTTTTTTCACCTTTAATGCTATCGCAAATAGATACATCAAAAATCCACGCACCGCTAAATTCCGTGCAAATAAGCACTACATTACTGAGAAATTAATAAATGAAATTTATACTTTATACAAAAGGTTCAGCTTATGCTGAGACACCTCCCCTCAATGCAAATTCTTGGTAGTAGTCCAACATTTCCAGTGTAATACCCCTAGAAATGCCTTCTAAGGCCTTTTCAAAATGCTTCACTTCCACCTTAGTAGTTTCCAGGTTTTCCATAATGGCTGCTAAACCAGCCTCTTGAGCCAATAAAACAACTTCAGCACCAGAACATCCCTCTGTTTTTCTAGCATATTCTTCTAAATCGATACCAGTTTCTTCAATTTGGAACTTCTTAGTAGAGTTCTTCAATATTTGTAATCTAGCTTCATAATCTGGTGGGGAAACGTAAATGTGTCTGTCTAATCTACCTGGTCTTAATAAGGCAGAATCAATTTCAGTAGGTCTATTAGTAGCAGCAACAATCACAACGCCGTGTAACTCTTCAACACCATCAATTTCATTCAACAAAGATGTCAAGACATGACTAGCAGCTGATGTGGCGCCGCCATCTCTCTCTGGAGAAAGGGCATCGATTTCATCAAAAAATATAATACTTGGTGAAGCAGCACGAGCCTTTCTAAAGATTTCTCTGATAGCACGTTCAGATTCACCAACATATTTGTTAAATATTTCTGGACCCTTAACAGCTAAGAAATTAATTCCTGATTCAGTAGCGAGCGCCTTTGCTGTTAATGTCTTTGAACAACCAGGAGGACCGTATAATAACACACCCTTAGGAGCAGTGACACCCAATTTTGTAAATGTTTCAGAGGCCTCAAGAGGTAATTGAACAACTTCTTTCATTTTACGTTTTAATTCTTCTTGACCACCAATATCAGACCAATGGACCTTTGGCATTTCTAAAAATATCTCTCTCATAGCACTTGGAGTAATCTCAGTCATTGCATTCTCAACATCAGTCATGGTGACCCTCAGTAAACTTCTATCTAAGACGGTACCTTCCTGTAGCCCACGTTGGATAGTTTTCATAACAGATTCTCTACAAAGGGATGACAAATCAGCACCAACATAACCGTGAGTTTTTGAGGCAATCAATTTGATGTCTTCCTCATTTAAGGTATGACGTTCATTAGACATTTTGGCAAATTGCTTCATTAAAATATCTAACCTTGCATCAGCATCAGGAATACCAATCTCAACTTCTTGATCAAATCTGCCCGGTCTTCTTAATGCAGGGTCAACTGAATTTGGCCTGTTTGTCGCAGCAATGACAACTAATCTACCACTGGCTCCCATGCCGTCCATTAATGTTAGCAATGTTGCAACAACTCTGCTTTCAACTTCCCCGGAATCATCATTAGCTCTATTTGGTGCAATGGAATCTATTTCATCAATAAATATGATGGAGGGTTGATATTTCTTTGCTTCATTGAAAATATCTCTCAAAGCAGCCTCTGTTTCACCAAGATATTTTGATACAATAGAAGGGCCATTAATAGTTAGGACATGAGCGTTAGCAGTATTGGCGACACATCTTAGCAACATAGTCTTACCTGTGCCTGGTGGTCCATGCAATAAAATACCTCTTGGTGGAGTAATACCAAAGGCACTAAATAATGTGGGTTGATGGAGTGGTAATTCAATAGTACTCTTTAGTGTTTCAATTTCTTTAGATAAACCACCAACAGCATTATAATTTAATGGATGTGGTAAGTTGTACTTAGAACTTGATTGCTTTTCCTTTGAATACACAACCTTGGTGGAACCTTTTTTGAAAAGGGCTGGTGGAGATAGATAAACGTTGTCTGTTTCGTCATTTTGTTCTAAAGTAACCTTGGAGAGATCTGGCAAATTGTCATCATCTAATGAGACGATGACAAGGTCAATAGTCTTTCCCTCTTTTGACAAAGGAAAATCTTGAAAAACCATACCTGGCATTATAATCCCACAGTCATCCAACAATTTTTCAATAAGCTTCTTGTCGGCAGCTTGGGTGATCTCCTCACCTGTTAAAGAACCCATAGAAACATTAGAGCAGTAAGGTGGTTGAGCTGGCATCTTTCTTATCTCTAATCTGTCGCCTAATATTATATTACCAACAGATCTCAAGGCAGCTGAAACTAAAATGACATTCGATGGATCGTTCTCATCACTACCAGCCTTGGCTAATGCTGCAATACCATTAGAACCTACCTTCGAGATCAAGCACATAGAGCCAGAACTAATTTCAAGTGCCTTTAGGGTCGATGGGTTGACTATGACAGTGCATGTATCTTTATTGTTACCCTTTAAAGATAAAGGTCTAGTAATGAAATTTGTAGGTAATTTAAACTTTGGCTGCTTTGGAGCGTCTGCACTTGAACCAGAGCTCGAACTTTTTTTGGATGAACCTGATTTTGGAGCCATGGTTGCAAATTATTCGTACGATTTACTTAGTATGGTTAATTTCGTTAATTATACCTGTCTGTACCATTGTTTTTTTTAAAATGATCCATGTTAAAATTTTCGAAATTCCAAGCTCATCGCATCGCTTAGTTAATTCCGAAAATTTAGAATTATAAAATCTAAATGCTTTAATTCAATTATACACAATTGCATGTAAAAAAAAAAGAACAATATGGATACCTATAGATACAAACTTGCGGCAAAGACAATATCTCTCTTGATAAGTTCTTGTGCCCTACCCATCTTGGTATGTAAATTGGTGTTACCAATAATAATTGCAGCGGTCTTAACTTGACGACAGATTTCATCTAACCAAGTAATGACTCTGACAACTGTACCCTCAGCTTCTGGACTAATTTCCATAATTTCCTTAAAAGACATACCACGAGCCCATTCATAGACGACGTTTACCATTGCGAATCTCTTTTTCTCCAAAAATTCAGCCTCTTCTTGTGTCAATGGAACTTGATTGGTTTCATACACAGTTAGCATGTTATGGTAAATCTCTTGAATTCTCTTTTTACCCTTAACCAATCTTGGAGTAATAATTGGTGGCTCTTCTTCTCTAGTACGACCTTCATATACAAATACGGATAATAAAGCAACAATTTCTTCAGGTTCGAAATCACCCAAGAAATTGTCTAAAATTAATTCAGTAATTACCAATTCATAGCCAGAGTTGATTTCACATGCAACTCTACCCTTCAACAAAACATTATGGTTTTGATCGATGAATCCCGCCTCTTTTAAAACATTCAATCTTAATTCATAGTTTGGTAATAAATTCAAGTTTTCATCAGACATCAAATGGTATAAATGTTTAATTTCCTTGTCAACTGTATACATCTTGAATTTTGGAATAAAGTGAAGAGCCAATTTTGGACACTTAATAGAGTTATATGATATGATTTGCTTTTTGATGTTTTCTCTTTCAAGGATATTCTGGTGGACCTTCAAACTACCCTTGGCTGCATAGTTGGTTTCCTTAAGCTTTTTGGAAAGTCTTAAGATTAACTTAATTTCCTTATCCAATTGATCAATGGCTTCTGGATCCTTTTTCATAATATCCTTGAATGGAATCTTTAAGTTGTAAAGAGTTATAAATTCAATAGATGTAAACGGAACACTTTCCATGTACAATGGCATTTCTTCAAATCTCTCAAAGTTAACCCTAGTATATGAGGCAAAGTCTGGGTTATAAGCTAAATGATTGGTTTCACCATTTGCTAATGTATTGGCCTTGGTGAATACCATAACGATCGCAGCGCCTTCATTAACATTGTTTCTAAAAATGAAACCCAATCTAAGGTTTTCGTTTTCATCTCTAAATACAACTAACCTACCATCTCTCAATACTTTGTAGATGGACTCAGTCTTTGCTAATTCTGTCATCATGTCAGCAGTACGCTCTTTATATCTTATCATTGCGTCTAAAAACTTATCAATATCCTTGTCACAACTGTCACAATCATAACCCTTAATACTTTCTAATTGACCTTTCAATAGCTTAATCTTCTTTGCATGTTCCGTATGTGAAGATTGGTTTGTATTTTCGCTGAAGGAATACTTAATCATTTCTTCAACCTTTAATGCTTCTATTCTCAACAAATTCAAAATCATATTGTATGTCAATCTAAACTGAGATTCCAATTTGGTTGGTACACCTAACGTAACTTCCTTAAATGAGCCAACGGACAATGGCTCTTTATATGACATTACAATAACGGTACCAGTTTTATCTAAACCTCTACGACCAGCTCTACCTGCCATTTGAGTGAATTCACCGGGAGTTAAATCTCTTAACCCGTTACCATCATGCTTTTGAATCTCGCTAAAGACAACAGTTCTAGTTGGCAAGTTTAAACCCATGGCAAAAGTTTCAGTGGCAAACAAAACCTTGATAAATCCCTTTGCAAAAAGAATTTCGATCAATTCTTTAACGATAGGTAATAAACCACCATGATGAACGGCAATACCTCTTTCAAGGAGGGATCTTATCTTCATGATTTGTGGCAATTCTCTATCATCCTTCTTTAATCTTGTTATGGATTTTTCAATGAACATGTAGATCTGTGATTTTTCCTTATTGTTACAGAAGTTAATACCCTCTAACCAATCAGCGTACTCTTCGCAACGTTTCTTACTGAACACAAAAATAACCATAGGTAATAAATCTTTAGCTCTCAAATAATTAACCAACTCATTCCAAGTTTTTTTACTTGGGCCATTTCTTTGGAAAAATTGACGTTTATTGGAACCAATAGCGCCGGCACCTCTGGATCCAGAACCATTACGCTGGGATCCACCTCTTTGAGCACCACCTCTACCTCCTCTTTGCGAGCTACCTCTTTGAGCACCACCTCTTGTAGATCCACCACGTTGTGGGACTTGATCTGATTTTTTATCACCACCAGATAACAAATCTTTATGTTTCTTGAAATTAGCATCGAGGAATTCTCTATGTTGATTGATCACTGGAATCAATTGGTTCTTTGCCCAGATATTAATCTCCAATGGGACTGGTCTCTTTGGTGTTGAGATGACGTAAATATTTTTTTGTTTCGTTCTACCAATCCAGTTGGCAAATTCGTATGTATTTGGGACCGTAGCAGATAACAAAATAAATTTGACATGCTGAGGTAGCATAATGATAACTTCTTCCCAGACGACACCACGATCTTGGTCATTCACATAATGAACTTCATCGAAAATAACAAACTCTACATCTCTAATTAAATCTGCACCACGATATAACATGGATCTTAAAATTTCAGTAGTCATAATTAAACAGTTGGCCTCTGGATTAATTTGGACATCACCAGTAATTAAACCAACATCCAAATCATCAAATGTTTCCTTAAAGTCTCTAAATTTCTGATTAGATAATGCCTTAATTGGAGACGTATAGATCGTCTTTGTCATGTTTCTCTTGGCCATAGCAATAGCATATTCAGCGACTACAGTCTTACCTGCAGAGGTATGAGCAGCGACAAAGACAGAATCTCCTTGTTCCAAATGATAAACTGCTTCCTTTTGAAACGTATCTAGTTCAAACGGCCAAGTTCTTGCTGGGTTTGGAACTAATTCCTCAAAGTTATCAATCTTATGATTTAGATCAACTACGTGAGCCCATTCTTTCCTCTTCAAGATATCCTTACTAGCTGGTCTAGTTCTCCCAAAATTGATATCCATTGGTAATAAATCATCAATCTCTGTTTGTTCCTCGTTTGTATTATTACCCATAATTTTCTTGGATTGATTCTCTTGAACTTCTAACTCTATTCTCTCTTGCCCATCAAGAACCTCCTTTTCAATATCAAATTCATTATCAACTTCGTTTAACTGTTTCATTTCATCTAACTCTTCGGGAGTCCCATTGTGTTCATCACTTTGTGGGATAATACCTCTTTCAAATCCCTGTGGTTTATCAAACAACCCATTATCGTCTTTATGTAATAATTTTGTGGCATGAGCCAATGTAGAGGTCTCTGAGTCTGTTGTATTCATTGATTTCATTGCGATACCACCTGGAGTGAAGGGTAATTGAGCCGTTGAACCTCTGATATTATTACCATGATAGTTCATACTTCTATTCAAAGAGAGTGAATTAGAGGCATTAGCCTTTGCAACTTCCTTTAGGGAAACTTCTTCTCTATGAGAGTTGATACGACCATCGAGACCCATACGCTTGAACACATATTCTGTTCTGTTGATTGGTGTTGGGACAGAGAGGAAATCTGAATAATTGTACGTATCCTTGTTAGTTGGATCCACGTCATCCAGGTCATTAAGCTCTGGTAAATCCTGGATTAAGTCCAATAAATCCCATGAGAGAATATTTGATGGTTTGAGGAATTTGTCTCTAATTTCAGAGTTATCGATTTGATCATTACGAGTATTCAACTTTGTAATCTTATCTTCAAATAATTCAACGCTATTATCGTTGGTAATCTCCTGTAAGGAGGCATATAGATCCTCAATGGATTGTTTAGAGAAGTTCATAGACATATTGCCCTGTTATCTGAATGGCTTCTCTCTCTCTGAATGTGTACCTCAGTGAAGAAATAGGTGAAAAAAAAACATTTAAAATAAAAAAATAATCGCCACGTAAAATGTGAAAAAAAAGTTATTAGTATTAATATAATGTCTCAACATAAAGGCAAAGTACATATATATATATATATATATGCTTTGTACTAATTTGGTTTAACCTATTCTAAATGAATCTTTTTTTTCTATTTTTTTTTCTACTTATATAATGTTACATAGTAAATGCAGTTAATGGCTTACTGCTGTTATTATTATTATTATTATTATTATTATTATTATTGATTATTAGTAATAGCATTGGTCATCATAAGCTATTATCCCCTGACACTTACTCCCAAAGTTTTATTTTTTTGTTGTTGTTGTTTTTTATCTTTATAATTTCTATTTACTTATTCCTCTTCACTTTCACTATCCTCATCATCATCAGAAGAGGAGGACGATGTTGAATCATGAAGAGAATTAATTGGTCTTTGATGATACATGTTTGTTGGAGAACCATTTTGACTCACCGGTGATGCATGATCTAAATAGGCCAATTTATTTTTAATCTTTTCTATTTGTCTTGATTGTTCCTCTTGTGAAAGAGCTTTACCACGTTTCTTTCTACCATGGACACCAGCATTACCTGGAGATAATGATGAATTATCACGACTAATTGTACCATTACTCTTTAATGCCGAGGCATTCTTATCAAATTGTCTAAAGAATGAATTGTATAAGGTCAAAACCTTTTCATTATCCAGAGTATCCAAATCCAATTCAACTTCTTCATCATCACTTTTCCTATTTGGCATTATTATATTAATAACTTTATCAAGATTTTCCGCTGAAAGATCATTAATATGTTCAGTTATTATCCTTTTCATATCATATGTGACAACAGTTTGTAATTTATTCTTTCTACCTCTAGAGAAAGAAGAGGTACCAGTTGATTTTGATGATCGTCTCTTCTTTGATTTACGACCAGATTTATTTCTACGTGTTCCTTTTGCTAAACGTCTCTCCTTTCTAATCTTATCTAATTCTTGTCTCTTTAATACTTGTAATTCTGCTTTCATTCTAACTAATTGTTCTTCTAAATATTGAATTGCTGGATTTGTAATTGATGTTTCATCTATATTATCGTCATTTATATCATCTTCACCAGAAGAATATTCTTCATCATCAACATCACTTTCACTATCACTCTCTACATAAACGGGTCTATCAGCCCATTTATTATTAAAGATATCTTCTAATCTATGTCCCATCATATTAACAATGGTACCATCAGGATTAAAAGCATAACAATTGTTAAATACCAATCTAACATCTCTTTCAACATCTTCCATATTACTATATTCCCAATTACTCAAATTATTTGCAATTGTACCAAGATCCATTGGTTCCTTAACATAATCTGAATATGTTGGAATATTCATTGCTACTGGATCAACTGGTTCCAAAAATGGATAATTAAACGAAGCATATTTTTTACCCATAAGTTCTTTTATTAAAGCAGCACAAAATTTCATTGCATTTTGTAATTTTTTAGATTTTGGTCTCTTATTTTCATATGGATATATATCCTTTGATTTTGGTGGATGGATTTCACGTTTGGGTCTACCATTATAAGTTTGAGCTCTACGAATAACTAAAGGAGAATCTGTATCAGAATCCTTCTTTCTAGGTTTACGAGTAGCGACTATAGGAGCATCTTTTGTTGGCATATTTAACATATGTTTTTCAAACGCGGCTTGAATATTTCTTGCCATTTGTGAAATCATTGCAGTGGGTCCATTAAATTTAATACTATTATTAACCATGAGATTAAAATCCTCGGCAATTTGTTCGGGCGAAGAATATGCGTTAACGTTTAATTTTTTCTCAATGGTAGATAAATCCATTGGACGAGGAATATAATTGTAATAGAAAGGAATATTTAACGCAACTATATTAACTGGATGAAGAAATGGTTTTGCATCCTTAAGTCTTTTAACTGCTTTGATAGCCATTATAGCATGTCTCTGTTGATGTTTTGGAATTGGATCAGTTGGAAGGTTATCCATATCTGGTTCAGGTGGAGGTGCTGGTGCCGCTACAGTTGGAGTTGGAGTTGGTACAGTTTCCTCATTGACTTGATTAGACTCTAACTTGGGTTTCTTTACCTCTGGTAACGGTTGCACCTGTGCAATATCCGCGGGTCTCTTTTCTCCTACGAGACTCTCTGTGTCGGCTATCTCTGTGTGCTGTGTCATGTCTCACGAGTGCCGCCGTCTTAAAAACTTCTCCCGGACAAAAAAAACAAAAAGCGACGCGCCGCAAACCAAAAAAAATAAATCGCAAGTCACGTCCCTCTTCCCTTAAATACTTTGCCGCCAACACGTCGCTCTCTCTATAAAATAAAAAAGACACGCCCGTTCGTTGCGATTTTTTTTTTTGCTCTCTGCGGGAAACAACGAAAAAATTAAAAAAAGTGCAGCATCGCCCCCCCCCTCTTTTTTGTTTTTTTTCAAATTGGGAAGACGTCCGTGCACCCGCCCGTACACCCACTCCCTTCCTACGGCAATCTCTGTGCAAACTCGTATAAAACTACACACACACACACACAAGTTTATAAAATATATCTAATTGTACGAATTACTCTTATGTTTTGGTGTAAACACAAAAGTGTCGTCAGCGGGGCCTAAAAACAATTCACTCAGTTTAATCCAATCCCTGACGTCGTTAGAACCCAATTGAGTCTCTAATTCATCTCTACCAATCCACTCCGGTGGTCTCTCATTGAGTCTTACTGGGTATCGTTCGCAGATCCCCATTGGAACATACCTACAGAAGAAACTCATGTATTCACAGAAGAAACGACGACATTGTGAGATACCATATTCATCTGTACCCCAATGTTCCATTGCAAAACGACAGTAATCTCTTAACATCTCTAATCTTTCACTAGATGTTTTATCCAAATATTGTTGAGCATCGACTTCTTCAAATAACCATGGTTTGATTAATGCACCTCTTGCAACCATTACACTATCCAAATTCTTGTCTTCTAAATACTTGTACCAATCCTCCCAATTGTTTACATCCCCATTACCAACAAATTGTACGCGTTCTTGACTTCTATGAGAATCCTTACCCAATTCGCTTTCATTGAAATCGATTTCCGCAGATCTTAACGTTTTTCCAACTTGAGACACGTAATCCCAATCTGCTAATCTAGTGTATCGTTGATTACGAGATCTTCCATGTAATGTAACAGCAGCTATATCTGTCTCAAATACAAGTCTTTTGACTAATTGTTCAGCAATTGGATGATCATCCTTTGTACCTGCTCGAATCTTAACTGTCACAGGTACCTTTCCACTAACGTAACTCATCGCATTCAATACACGAATCATTCTTGCTGGTTGATCCAATAATGCACTACCAGCACCTTGTTTATATAATAAATCAATTGGACATCCAGAATTTAAATTAATTTCGTTAATGTCTCCAGCTGGTAACAAATTCTTCACAAGAGCTTCTGTCGCTTTGGCGGCTTGCCATGGTTTTGAACATGCTAATTGAACACCAAATCCACCACGTTCACTGATATGAGCCTTTGGTAAAGCCCATTCAGAATTATTACCTTGAATTAATGGTACAGCCAGTGCCATCTCACTGTAAGTAATATCACATCCAAGTTTTTTCATCAATCGACGATATGGTAAATTACCAACTGTAGTCAATGGTGAAAGTATCTTTTTGTGATGAAGGTCAAGTCGTTGCTTTTCAGACGCAAAGTAACGTGTATCCTTATACTCATTGTACAATTCCTTTTGTCTCTCACGTTTAACTTGTGCTTCCCTCTCTCTTTCAATAACTTGAGGTGATTTATCTTTCAACTCAGTGACGATGGTTTGATCACGGAATTCCTGTTGTAATGCATCCTGAATCTCCAATACTTTCTCACTCAAATCAAATACAAACCGTTTCTTATTCAAGTCAGCTTTTTGTTCATAACTGATATGATTAATTTCCTTGTTTACAGCCCAAAGTGGAATCCCCTCTTGAATAACAGTCCCTGTTGTCATTAACTGACCCTCATCATCTCTATGACTACTCAAGAAACGACATTTGAACCCCATAGGACAATAACCCAAACTTTCAAAAACAGGACAGGTAACAAACCATTCATTACGAATCTCTTCCTTCTTACCATCCAAATATTTCATAATATCATGGTTATACTTACAACTTTCACCAAATGGACACGCCGTTACATCTCCAAGAATCAATTTCGGACACAACACATTATGTTCCTTCACTTGACGATTATCACGATTCTTATTCTGACCACGACGTCTCTTACTCTTCCCATTGGGTGCTGATGTCATACGTTCAGACACAGGTTCACCATCTTCAATGGCACCACGTGACGAAGACGAAGACGATTCCACAATATATTCAGCTTTCAAATGAGCAACACCCTTTGGCAAAACATCCTGTCGTTTGCTTTGGGACTCAGTATCCTCGGAAGATCTCTTTTCACTGCTCATTGAGTGTCGTTTTTAACCCTTTTGTAATAGTAGTAGATCCCACAAGAAATTTTTCACTCATCGCATCGCTTTATTTCTTTAAAGTAAAAAAAACAAAAAAGAAAAAAAAATTTTAACCCAATCACGTGCAAAAACCATACCCCATAGTTAACAACAACAAACACTAACAACACAGATTGTATACTTGAAAACTATCTTAAACACTCAATATGAACATTCATTTATTATTATTACTTGTGTCATTGTATCGCAGGATGTTACCCGCACAAATCCGTGCACCAAAAAAGAAACATGGCCCGTGCACCACAGCGCATCCCCCTTTGACGCCCTCAATTTCTCTCTTCGAATCTTACCTCGGATAATGGACAATATCATCAATTCTCATTACTTAATCGACACAACCTCTGATATACCAAATTATTCTATCACTGAGTTCAAACCCAGATTATCCTTGGGATATATACACTATTCAAAGAGATACGAGACATCAATAGCAAGTCACTAAATTTTTTTTCCCCCTTCCCTTTGCCTCCAAATGAACTCAGATTTCACTACAATGTCCATTTCAAATGGATTCCAACGTTCGGCTGTAAACACAAACACAAATGCATCAGATGCATCTCCAACAAATTCACAACTCAACTATCCGATCTCTCCAACTGCAACCACGGCATCTATATTTATCTCAAAACCAAATGAATCAACTTCACATCCCGATGCCTCAAACATCCCACCACCATCGACTGCTACTTTCACACAACCTTCAATCACAGTGACTCCAAGTGAAGCTATAAAGATTACATCCCCTCAAAACGTAGCTAAATTAAGAAGGGATTCTCTAGCTCATGCCCAGGGGATGGGTGGTGTCTCATGGGGTTCTCTCACAATCGGATCCTGGCTTAGGGATGAAGTCATGTTTAATGCAACGTTGAAACAACATAACTCAAATGTAAATTCGAGACAGAACTCAAATTTTTCAATGGGTGGTACATATCAACCTCCGATTAATTACAGACGTTTATCTACTATCAATAATTTATCAAATCAAGTCCCTCCACAACAAAGACAAGCGTCACAATCACAACAAGGTGAATTCGCTCAAAGTGCATACTTGCCAAATTTAGAACAAGAGTACTGTAAGGATTACTCATGTTGTGGGTTGAGTTTGCCAGGGTTGCATGAGTTGTTAAGACATTATGAGGAGGCTCATATTGCTGCATCGCCTTCACAACCAATGAATCAACAACAGCAACAACAGGTTCAACAGATACAGCCACAACAGATACAACAACAGCATCAACAACAAATACAGCAACAACAACAACAACAACAACAACAGATGGCACCACAGCAACAACAGATGCAACAGATGGGTCTGGGGTTTGATAAAAAGAAACAACAGCAAGTGAATCAAGGCTTCACACAACAACAACAACAAAAACCTCTGCAGACACAGCCATCACAACAAAGATTCACACAACAGCATGAGGAGAAACATATAATACAACAACAACTACGTAACCCACAATTCAACAAACAAACCAAACAAGATCATAAGGATGTTTCTTCACAATTGTTTTTGAATGGGAATTTAGTCGATGCAGTCTCTACAAATGATGTGTTCCTCAACAGTAAATTAAACAATAACTTTCTATTCAATAAAGTTAATAACAACAATAACAAAATTATCCCAGGCGGTCAACCAACTAATGCATTTTTACAACAAAGTAATGTCAACACTACCAATTATACTACCAATAACACTACACAACTAAGTGGATCAACTTTAGATTTAAACTTTATGGATGATGATATCTTGACCCGTATGGGACTTAACGATTATCAAATCAATGGTAATATCTCAAATAATCATGGTGGTGCCGACGATGATGATGATGATGATGATGACGAAGATGATGATGATGAAGATGATGATGACGAGTTGATGTCTCAAAATAACACGGCTAATAATACAACAAACACTTCTCCTATCGTTAACAATACAACTTCACGTCAAAAGTCTACTCCGTTGCATAGACAAGAAGGGTATATCGATGATCCAGCAAGAAGACTTTACGTTATGGATCATGAGGAACATAAACCGTTCAAATGTCCCGTCATCGGATGTGAAAAGACTTACAAGAACCAAAATGGGTTGAAATACCACAGGTTACATGGTCATCAGAATCAAAAATTGCATGAAAATCCAGATGGTACTTTCTCAATCCTGGATCCAGACTCTAATGAACCATACCCAGAGGGAATGGGTTATGAAAAGGATAAACCTTACAGGTGTGAGGTTTGTGGTAAAAGGTATAAGAATCTAAACGGGTTGAAATATCATAGAGGTCATTCCACTCATTAAGAAAGTGCGAATCAATGGGCCATATATATTCTTGTCATTTTTTTGCATTTGCAAGAATACATTTTTATTTCAATTCATCATGAAAGATATCTGAGTGCACGACGAGCATTATTGAACAGTTCAGTATATTAGTATCAAGGAACGAGTGTGTTCATAATAAGTTTAGTGAAACTATATAATGAAATAACAAACGTTGTCTTTTTTTTCGAATTCGATGATATCACTGTATATAATGTTCTGTGTCTGTGTCTGTGTGTGTTTATAAAGTATTTCAACAGTCAGATATGATGACTATATTCATGTGTAATAATAGTAAAAATCATGCAACAATAATAAACTTCATTCAAGTAGCTGTTCTTTCAAAGATAAATGATGGGTGGTTATGTTGAAATGGTGATAGATTATAGCTACTGTTTACGATTAAGGTTTAAGGGGATAGGGTATTTTTTAAAACCATATGAGGTAAGCAACATACTGAGTTTGCCCTAATAACGCAAAAGAATTATTATATATTGCAATATGTATATCTAAGATCTATTCCTGAGAGGATATATATAACACTTCGCAACATTTCTAGTTTCTCGATTTTCGTCATTCCTCTAAATATTAACCTTGTTTACATTTACCGTTCTGTAGTTGTTTATTTCCAGAACGGAAATAATTAACCATTAACACCTATATAAACAACACATTTTGCAACAGAACAGGCGCGTTATTAAAGGACCCAAGAGATGAGAATTAATATTGCAAGACCTTTCCAATTACTACAATGGTCAGGGTATATCTTGATTATTTTTCTCGTTCAACTATGTGTTATCTTCCCATTGGCCTTCATATTGTTTAATGATTTCTACACAAGATTAATACCATCTGATTCCTCTCAATGGGTGCCATTGAGTACCTTTAATAAGAATTTAACAAGTTATAGACAATCCTTTGATAAAGTTTCGACAGATTATGAGTTACCTACCGTGGTAAACAACGGTTTATCTCAAACCATCCCTATCCGTGACCAAATTAGTTACAAGATAGATTTAGATCTTAAGTTTTATTGTTTGTTGCGAGCACAAGAAAACACTTTTAACCCTAATTTACAAATCATTAAAGTAATTGTCAGTAGAGCTGATTCAAATGGTAAGATTGATATATTATACCACTATGAGACTCCGATTCTATGCATGAATCCCTTGGATACAATTTCAATTGCAGACAACAAACAATTAACAGAATCAAGAATGATAAGTTATGAAACAGAATGGTTAAACCATTTGAATTTGGAGGATCAAATCGATATGGATGCACCTAACAGCATCGATAGTTTATTGATTGAATTACAAACATTCAATGAATTGTTAATGTATCCCGAATCATCTATCACATTCAGAATGAATTTTGCGCAGGGGTTAAGAAACTTAATGTTACGTAGATGGATGCTCACGTATATAATTGGTGTCATCACATTTCACTGTCTATTGACAATGCTCTTTACGATCACCACTATAATTGCGTTCATCTTAACTAACAAAAAGGTTAACAAAATTGAGCATAAGAAAAATAGGAATTAAAAAATTTTAATTCAAAGGCAATCAATGCCCAGCGGAAAGTAGTCACAAATGAGACCAGATATACTCCCACCAAAACCCAACCGCCATGATCCATTATATATAATCAATACCCGTAAACAAACACATAACAGGCCAGCTACCATAGCAGGCCCCATGGTTAGGTACTCAAAATTACCCTTCAGAGCTACATGTAGAGACTATGATACAGATATTGTATACACCCCAATGATGCTAGCTAGAGAATATGTAAGGAATCCAATGGCTCGTATGACTGATTTTTCTACTAACAAAGGTGATACACCAACTATAATTCAAGTTGGGGTCAATAATGTTACTGACTTGATGAGGTTTATAGAAATGGTGGCACCATATGTTGATGGTGTTGGGATCAATTGTGGTTGCCCAATCAAAGAACAAGTTAGAGAAGGTATTGGTTGTGCTTTGATCTATAATGAGGATCTAATGGAGGATATGGTCAAGTCCGTCAAGGAAAAGTATGGTGATTCGTTAAGATTAGAGACCAAAATTAGAATTCATGAAAGAGAAACCCCACAGAGAACGTTAGATCTGTGTAAACGTCTTTGTAAAGTGGGAGTAGATTGGATTAGTATACATGGTAGATTAAGAACAATGAGATCATCAGATCCCGTCGATTTGAAAGCAATTAAATTTATCATTGATGGATTAAGAGCGGAGAAGATAAAAACACCTATTGTGGCGAATGGTGATTGTTTTACTTTAAAGGATATGGAAAGGATTGCAGAGTTAACAGGTGCAGATGGTATTATGTCTGCCAGAGGTGTTCTGAGTAATCCAGCATTATTTAGCGGTTATGATATATGTCCATGGGGTTGTCTAGAGAGATTCGTAAATCACACAGTTGAATATGGTGGTTTACCATTTCAATTAATTCAACATCATTTATTCTGTATGTTAGAGAATATGAAATTGTCAAAACCATTGATTAAAGAACTGATGGATACAAAGAGCCTACCTGAATTGATCGATTGGCTGGATAGCAACTTTGAACTGAAAAGAATTTCGGATGATGGGTTCGGACAAGGCATCGAGATCCCATATAAGGGAACACGTTAAAGTGAGAAGGCTAATTATATATATAAAGTTGATAAAACGTATACTAGTAATAATGCATTTTTATTTTTTTTGATTCCAATAAAAATTATATATGTAATTATTTCATAATATATAGAAAATAATTTTTTCCTAAGTATCCATTGGGGGCAATAATATAAAAGAGTTGAGTTTTAAATCTGGAATTAAATGATTTAAGCATCTTCTTCAACAACAACGGTTTGTAAACCCTTGGCGGAGGCAACTAAGACAGGTTCGACGTAAGAAAATAATGGGTTCTTAGCGTTTTCTTCTTCGTTTCTCTTTCTAGAGATTCTTAATCTTAATCTGTATTCAACACCCTTGATACCTCTCTTCCAGATAGCTTGGTTTAATTCTGGAGCTAAACGGACATCTTCAGTACCCATGTGTAACTTGGCGAACTTCTTGATTTCCTTGACAGCCTTTGGAGCTCTCTTCTTGAAGGAGACACCGTGTAATCTCTTGTGTAAGTTGATGGTGTATTCACGAGTAACAACGTCTTTTAAACCGGCCATTTTTAATTACTTGATTGATTCACTGTTTTAACGCAAAACTCCTCTTAAAATAAGCAATCCAATCTATATTAACCTAACGTTTATTACTTGCTTAGTTACTATGTTTAATTAGGTAGATCGGTTCTGCCAGTCCACTGGCCCAGAATCATCACAGTAACCCTCTCGGTTCTGGGAGAGTAATTAGGAGGAGCCTCGGCAAGTGTTTGGCAAAGTAGTAGGAGAATCTACGCTGGCCTCTCCCAATTGTTACCGAGTAGTTCCCTCTCCGTCCCGCCCCAACCCCTGCCGAAGACTTGAGAGAGCCACCTACTGGTAACGTGGACTTCCAACCGGAATCCGAGCACAGAATAAACAATTCAACACACCCACGCGCAATACAAAATAAGACAAATGAAATATTTCAAACACTGACAAAATTAGTAATTTATCTAATGTGTGGGTGTTGTAATGTGTGGGTTTTCTGCAGTATAATTACATTTATATGTCACTTATTTGTTTCGGGTGAAGTTTCCAAATTAGGAAACTGTGCCCTACGGAGTTTTCCAAACTATAGCTGTACAGACGATTAGTTTCAAAAGGACAACTAAGAAATCTACGCATGAAATCTAAAGCAGAGTCATCGGAAAACCGTCTTTTAATAGTAGCAAACAAAATAATTCCATGCAAGGCAATGTGTTTGGTAAAATATTGCCAAGTTGATACATCTAAGTAATCAGAATTCCAACAGATTCATTCCAGAATACTGCGGTAAAAGAATCTGCTTGCTAATAATCAGATTCAAGAACTGTTGCCCTTACTTCTTCTGCCAGAAAGAAATAAATTGTGGTCGGGTAACGTATAATGTTTGTATCACGTGAATTATTTGCTTTTTTTTCCTGGGACAAGTAATAGTTTTTTTTTTTTATATTAACCATTTTAGTTTTAAGCATGATTAACAATAATACTTGAAGGTATTAAACAACTTGTTAAGAGAACAGTGACTTTTTGTTGGAGAAATTCAAGAGCTGAATTTCATTTTATAACTTTACACCATTCACAGGATCATAAATATCTACTTTGTTCCCAGATTCTTACAAAATAAGACAACTTTTTTTTTATAAAGGTAGATCGTTTTAATCCTGTAAACACACGCACATTTTCAGTTTAAAAAACAGTATCATCACGTTACATTCATAAATACACAAATGTTCCAAACGTTGAAACACAAACATAGTTCAGCAAAACTTAATGAATCGAAAAAAAATATCAAGTCATCATTTTCTCAGACTTTAGCAAGATGGAAAGCCACTTTGCAGAGAATCACACAGCTTACGCTAAATGACCTTGATGAAAATAACTCATCAGAAGAGCAAATAGAGGCGTTATTTGACAACGATGATGAGTCAGAGGTTGTCTATGAGGTTGAAATTAAACCTAAACAGAGCATAGACCCAATAAAGAATATCGAAAGAGATAGTGGCGCATCTATGTCTCCTGCAAACCCAATGAGTAGTCTATTGGAGATGAAACTCACGGATGAGCAAAGTGAAGTTAACTCTGCATCCCTAAATAAACAAATCACAAATTCAGACAAATCCAACATAAATGCTGTTAATAATATAGTGAGTAACTTCGATAGTTACGATGCCGTCAAGGAATGTGAATTACTCCGAAATGAAAGTGAGAGCCCTTTTATCCATGCAGACATTATTTGGAGAAAAAGAAGAGAGTTGTGGCAACAAAGAACTAATGATATGACAATGACTGAGATTAATAGAAATAGGGCCGTGATTAAAAAGATTCCACAAGAATACTATAATAGAGTTTATACCAAGTTGGTCATTGATGATAAACCACTAAGAGAACCACTAAATTTACAAGATGCATTAAAGATTATTAACGTTGGTTGGACAGATGCAAAGAAATGGGCAGCTGCTTCTAATGGCTTAGCTTAGACATAACGAAACAAACATTTTACTATGAACATTATAAAATTATAGAGAGGTTTCCATATTCATATTTCACATCATCATTCCCATTTTTATTGGTTTCTTGTTTCTCATTTAGCACTAAGTAAGGATATAGATCTTTCTTCTCTATATATAGCAACCTATATTACACAGTTATACATTAAAAATTATACCCCCCTATGCTCATATTCCCTTAATATTCTATCGATACATAGCACTCCATAGGCGTCTCATTTTTTTTCCTTTATATGCTTTAATGTGTCTTCTAAGATTCTTAAATCTCTATCGATGATCGCCGCATCGTTTTGAACATCCCCATCACTGGATCGAATCTTATTATACTTATCGAATAATTCCTGTGTCGGTATTATACATTTCTCCTTAAGTGATTTGTCATGCATCTTAATCAATTTCTTTAATTGTACGTTTGTAATATAATTCGCATTAGCCTCGATCTCCTTCATGGTACGAGATACATCCGTGGGACTCGTAGATTTAGTTACCTGTTTAACTAGTTGATCTAAGTCATTATTGGTTTTTGCAGAGAGCATCCTGAATAATCACAGTCCCTCTGATTTCACTTCTTGGTCCTCTCCATAGAACCATCAACTTAATAGAATATATACATTTTAGATTTCTTGTTGCGCCTAGTCAAGTAAATGTCCGCTCTACAAAATAAGGACTATTCTTCCATAAAGTTGGCTTCAAATAATCAAAGAAATAAAGTAATTGTTCCAAATCAATTATTCGCTATATATGAATAAAAAAGTATTTGCACTATCTATGTTAAATATCTATACGCCAGACACATAGCCAATAACACCTGAACAGAATTTAACTAAGTCATCTAACTTATCAGTGTGTTCATGAACTGCTTCCCATTCTGTTAATGCATTCGCAATTTTCTCATCACCATGGTTAGCATTTATCACATCTCCATGAATCTTGAATAGTAAACTCATAAAGGCTTCGTATAATTCAAAGTTCTTGTTAGACTTAAGACCAACGGCAATTGCTTCAATAAACCAAGCAATTTCATCAAATGGTTCGAATGAATTCAATGATCTAATCTCTAAATCAATAGAGCCTGGAGATAAGGATAGTAAATTCGTTAAAAACAAATCATAGTTACCGGCCTCGGAACCTTCTCTTAATAATTTAGTAAATTTAGATTCAAAACCAAGACGGCCAGTTGGTTTAAATTTAGTAATTTCTTCTTCAGCATTAGTTTGCTTCTTGTCCGCCTCTTCCCTTAATCTAGCCTCCTCTGGAGTCTCATTAACAATACCTTCTCTTCCAGAAGCATCATCACCAACACTTTCACCCTTTAATTGAAGGAAAAATGGAGTTTGTTCTGGTTTCTTAGGAGCCTCTGTTGGCTTTGAACGTTGTTTGATAACATCCATATGTAATAAAGTGTTCATCTTGTTTCTTGGACCAATAGACAAAGTAATTAGTTCATCGTTAATTTGTGCCAAAGAAGTGTAAAGACCAAAATCTTCATCAACATCTTCGATATCTTCACCTAGTGCACCACTTAGGATAGAACTGTTACCAGCAACAGATGCATTTGGTAAAGCGATTTTACTGAATTCTTCTTCGTCGATACTTCTAGTGGAAACACCTTTGAATTGAGCTCTGTTAGTCCAAATACAGATACCGTTACCAGTAACGTGTGTAGTGGCTAATAAATCACCATTTGGTGAAAATTTAACACTAGTAGCAACACTATCTAAGCTGACACCATCAATACAACCACCAGTTGGTAAATCCCATACTCTCATAGTTGAATCTAACGAAGTAGAAACAATCCAACGGCCATCTGGCGAAAAATCGAAGGCAGTGATTCTATTGCTGTGGCCCCATAATTGACGAACAACTCTTTGTGTGACAGAGTCAACAATAACAATGGATAGATCATCCAAAGCCAAGGCGAGAAGATCGGATGCACGGTGGTAAACCATGGAGGTAATTGGAGCATCTAATTGTAATTTACCTAATAGTGAGGATTTGTTGAAATCATAAAAACCAACCATACCATCTAAACCACAGGAAACCATCTTACGGTTCATACCATCAATGGCAATACCAGTGACTGCCGTATTCTTATGAAATCTATACTTTTTACGCAGGATACCACTTTGCATATTGTAAACATCAATATCACCATTAGAGGAACCTACAAAACCGAAATTACCACATTGTGACAAAGCGACGGATTTGACAAACCCATCATCCGTGGTCTTAAAACACCATCTACCGACTCTCTTGTTTCTCATATCCCAAGTACGAGCTAACTTTTCGTCCTTATGAGCAGTTAAGATATTTTCCCATTCACCTAATCTTGTGTTTTCAATGGCCATGGAGATGATCTCTGGGAACTTTTCCTTAATAGTACTACCACCAACTCTGTTACCATCTTGAGTTTTGTGGACTCTTTGCGATAATTCTTGAGATTGAGCATCCTTTCTTAATGAAAACCCCCATAATGATCTATCTCTTGAGGCAGACAATAAGAAATGTGACTCTGAATCGGCAAAAGTAATACAAGAAGGAGGTTGAGAATGCCCACCTCTCGAACGTAAAAACCTTGGTGGTTGGACAACAGCTTCTTCGTCACTTTGAGATAAAGATGGATCAAAGACATATTCCTTTAGAGAATTATCGCCACCAGAAGTAATAATAATTGATTGACCGTTTAAAAAGGAGGCCTTGGTAACACCACCATAAGTTTCTCTATGGATATTCTTTAAAACATGAATACGAGTACGACGATCTAGATCGTAAAACACTAAATCACCGTTGGTACCTGAAACACAAATGTGAGATGAACCATCAGTTCTGAAAGATATGGAAGAAATACGTAACTGTGGCATTTTGATTGTACGAATCTTCTTGCCCTTTCTCATGTTGAACAAAATGACATCACCAGTGACGGTACCCAATGCAATAATATCCAATGCTGGGGCAACTTCAGCTGTTGTTATTTGATCTGGGAATTCATCAGAAGTATATAATAACTTACCGGAACGGATATTATACAAGACAACATTGTTCTTTGTAACAATTGCTAGTTTGTTCAAATATGTTGGAGGATGTAATAAGGAGACAATGTCACCACCTTGAAGTTTTGTAATTTGAAATTTGGTATAGAATACAGTAGCAAATTTATCTTGAGCAGATTTCTTTTTGTAAATGTAGACTATGTTTTCATCAGTAGAGACACATAAATAATCACCAAATAGAGATAAATGTCTAACTGTAGCAGTGACGGAGTCTAGCTCGATAATATGCTCTTGGATACCACGCTTATAAATACCAATCTTGTTACCGTAACCTGCAAATACATGGTGGAAGTGCGTGGCCAAAGCGACAATTTGGGAGTCAGTCTCCTTTTCTGAAACAAACAGTAAATGTAAATTGTTTGCGTCATATATTTGGAATGTTTTGCCCACACTGGTCACAATATAAAAGGTGGAACCCAGAGTACCGACGGCAAATGGAGTACCGTTACTGACATTACCGACGACTCTGAATGGGGAAAAGATCTTGGAGGCATAGGCTACCTTCTTCTCTGAAATTAGCTTTCTTCTCTTGATAGTTTCAGCACTCATTGTTTATATATTATATCCTATACTGTCGAGAATTTAATGGACAGAGAAGCTATATTTCTATATAAGTTTGCATCTCATCGCAAAACTTTTTCAAATTTTTCAGTTTGAAAAACCTAATTAGTTACCCTCACTTAAGTTTGATTCTGATAAAGAAATTTATGGAGAGACTCTGGATGACATTAAACGTGGGCCTCTATTAATTCAAGAGCTTGTGCATACTTTAAAATAGTATATATAGCTCCGTCTGTTTACTTCAACACTTTTACTAGATTACTGAGGTGCATCTAGAATCACTGACTTTGAAAAAATGTCTACTTCGAAAGAAATACAGAATAAGGAAGAACCAGTAAATGAAGAAACCTCTACCCCTACTCCAATCTCTCCTTTGTTCCTAAACAATAACACCAAGAAAGCAATGGAGTCTATTGCTCCAATTTTAGAGGGTTTTAATCCAAAGACATCTAATAGTGAAAACATGTCTTTTAAGTTACCCCCAGCCAGTACATCGTCAGCAGATGCTCTCGACGAAGCAGAGTTAGAAAAGGTCTGTAAAGTCATGTCCCATCCAAGTGATCTCGCCAAAGATTGTGTCAATTCTCCTTCTTCTGGTCCTGAAAGTTGTATACCAACTAAGGATAATTCAAGTGCTTCTATTTCAAACAGTGCTACTCCAGCAGTCACTGTTGTACCAACTACTGGAGATCTTTCTAGGACGCTAACTAATGACTCAAACAACGCGATTATGGAAACTAATGAAACGGTTCAAGCACTTACGGCTGCGAACTTGAAGTCTAACTCAAATCCAAGTTCCACAACTTCGTCACGTAGATCATCATCTAATCACTTAAAGATGACGCTTCCAAAGATTGGCAAAATCGGTATTTGTGCTATGGACTCGAAAGTCCTCTCCAAGCCAATGCGTCACATTTTAAACCGTTTAATTGAGCATGGCGAATTCGAAACAATTATCTTCGGTGATAAGGTCATTTTGGATGAGACAATTGAGAACTGGCCAACTTGTGATTTTTTGATTTCATTCTTTTCCTCTGGCTTCCCATTGGATAAGGCAATCAAATACGTTAAACTAAGAAAGCCATATTTTATAAATGATCTAGTCATGCAAAAGGCCCTTTGGGATAGACGTCTGTGTTTGCAACTTTTGGAAGCTAATCATGTCCCAACTCCACCAAGATTAGAAATAAGCAGAGACGGTGGTCCAAGAGCCAATGAGGAATTAAAGGCAAAGCTGCTTGAAAAAGGTGTTGTAGTGGAGTCTGTACCTGAACCAAATTGGAGGATGGTGGATGATGATACATTAGAGGTTGATGGGAAGACTATGACCAAACCATATGTTGAAAAACCTGTTGATGGTGAAGATCATAACATTTTCATATACTACCATTCGAAGAATGGTGGTGGTGGTCGCCGTTTATTCCGTAAAGTTGGAAATAAGTCATCTGAATTCGATCCAACTTTATCAACCCCAAGAACCGATGGTTCATACATTTACGAAGAGTTCATGGACACTGATAACTTTGAAGATGTGAAGGCTTACACTATCGGTGAAAAGTTTTGCCATGCAGAGACCAGAAAATCTCCTGTGGTAGATGGTATTGTTAAAAGAAATACACACGGTAAAGAGGTAAGATATGTTACCGAACTATCTCCGGATGAGAAGGAAATGGCGAAACACGTTTCAAAAGCTTTCTCGCAAATGATCTGTGGGTTTGATTTATTGCGTGTATCTGGTAAAAGTTACGTTATCGATGTGAATGGGTTTTCATTTGTTAAGGATAACACAGCATATTATGATACATGTGCCAAGATTTTGAGAGACACTTTTATTCAAGCAAAGAAGAAAATGGACGTTGATAAGCGCACTTTGCCACTAATCAGAGAGGAGAAGAGTCAAAAATGGGTGTTTAAGGGACTTGTTACAGTCATTCGTCATGCTGATAGAACTCCAAAACAAAAATTCAAACATTCCTTTACATCACCTATCTTTATTCAGTTACTTAAGGGGCATAAAGAGGAAGTTGTTATCAGAAATGTGAATGATCTTAAGATTGTTTTACAAGCATTAAAAATTGCAAGGGAGGAAAAGGCGGGAGATCCAGTTAAATTAAAGGTCTTATCAAATGCCTTAGAAAAGAAATTGCATCTTCCAGGCACCAAGATTCAATTAAAGCCAGTTATGAATGCAGAAAATGAAGTTGAAAAGGTTCAGTTTATTTTAAAATGGGGTGGTGAACCTACCCATTCAGCAATTTACCAAGCTACGGAATTGGGTGAGCAAGTTAGACAAGATTTTGATTTGTTAAATAAGAACATTTTGGACAATATTAAGATCTATTCCTCATCCGAAAGAAGAGTTTTGCTATCTGCCCAATATTGGGCCACAGCTCTATTTGGTGCAGACACTTTTGGCAATGATGAAATCAATATTAGAAAAGATCTTTTAGATGATAGTAACGCCGCCAAGGATTTAATGGATAAGGTAAAAAGGAAATTAAAGCCATTGTTAAGAGAAGGTAAGGAAGCACCATCTCAATTCACTTGGCCGCCAAAGATGCCGGAACCATATTTAGTGTTAAAAAGAGTTGTTGAACTAATGAACTATCACAAAAAAATTCTGGACTATAATTTCGAAAATAAGAACGTTAATGAGATGCAATCTAATTGGTGTTGTTCTGAGGATCCAGTGTTGTTCAAAGAAAGATGGGACAAATTATTTAAAGAATTCGTCACAGTTGATAAGGTTGATCCTTCAAAAATTTCTGAACTTTATGATACTATGAAATACGATGCTTTACATAACAGGCAGTTCTTGGCAAATATCTTTAATCCTGGTGATTCAAAAGACCTACGAGACGATGAACTGGCAAATCACTCACTGGTGGAAAAATATCCAATCAATATCTTGGCAAAAAATAATTTCAAGATTGTTGATAGTCATACTTCTACTGGTAGGACTAGTGTGGGTTCCTTAGGCTGGGTTCTGGAGAGCGAAAAACATTCGAAGAACTCAAAGTCTGAGTCACCCTCGGAATTTGGCGATTCTAAATATAACCAACTTAGGGAACTATACAAACTAGCGAAAGTTTTGTTTGATTTTATTTGTCCAAAAGAATATGGTATTAAGGATAGCGAAAAATTAGATATTGGTCTTTTAACATCTTTGCCATTGGCTAAGCAAATTCTTAATGACATTGATGATATGAAGAGTAAAGATGCACCTGCATGTGTCGCGTATTTTACAAAAGAATCTCATATTTATACATTATTGAATGTTATTTATGAATCAGGTATTCCTATGAGAATTGCAAGGAATGCATTACCAGAATTTGATTATTTAGCTCAAATTAATTTCGAACTATATGAAAGTACTGATCACAGGGGTCTCAAATCACATGCAATTAGATTGAAGATGTCTCCAGGTTGTCACACCCAAGATCCATTAGATGTACAACTGGATGAAAGGCACTACATAAGTTGCATTCCAAAAATTTCATTAACTAAGCATTTAGACATGGACTATGTCCAACAGAAGTTAAGAAACAAGTTTACAAGAGTTAGTCTACCTCCTAAATTTACTCCAGTGAACATTACTAGTCCTAATTTGAGTTTCCAAAAGAAAAAGAAGAAAACTGAAGAACCAACCGGTAACAATACCGCTTCCTCATCTACCACCTCTATTTCGCCAATGCCAATCTCCCATACTTCATCCAACATATCTATCGATGACACTCTAGAAAGTAGAAAGTAGGTGTATATATATGAAGTTGTTTTAAATGTGTACATATAAATCAATGAACTATTATTTATCCTTGATACTAAATGGAAGTATTTTTTTCTATAGGCGAACGTATTTTTCAAACTCATTAAGAATACAGGAAATTTTGCTAGCTGTTTCAACTCATCGAATATTATAGACTATATAAATAAAGATATAATAGAGAGTAGTCTGTTTGAAAATGGAATTATATAAGACTAATCAACGCAAACAAATAAATGCATCAAATACAAAATCGTTTGAAGAGGTGCTTATTACATACAGAGATGTAATAAAATCATCATCGATGTTCAAAAACCTGTGTGAAGCCCTGTCTCCATATAAAGATACACTTGACAGAATACGATGCCTCGCAATTGGAAGTTTTGTTGATGATATGCCGGCAAGATATCAACTTGCTTTGCTGTTAGAGATAGTCGATTATTTGAACAATGACAAAAAACTATTGACTGTTTCCATTTACGACCCTGTATTCAATAATGATGATAAAAAGTTTATTAAAGAATTAGGACCTAATTGGACTATAGATGAGATTTTACCCAAAGAAAGGCAGTATTCTAAGTCAACTTTATTTTTCTTACCACATGCACCATTGGATCTAACTGAATCTATATTGATAAATGAGGAACCAAGGTATTGGTTGGCGAACAATCTTATAGAGCATACAGATAGATACACTAAAGTTCAGCTAAATGAAAAGTTCCCAGTGACTAGTAAGCTAGTTAACGCCTTGGAATTATCAAAGTGTGATCCTATTAATAAAAAAACAAGTAATAGGATAGAAACGAACTCAGATGAGGAAGAATTTCAGATTTTTGTTTCAAAGAGAAAGAAGAGAAATAACAAATCAAGATTCAAATTCGTAGAACCAGAAATTGATTATACTGTCATCGGGGCATCATTTACTGATTGCAAATTGTTGACCACATTCGAAGATGGTAAGCTTCTGAAAAATGAACCTTGGGTCAATTCATTCTCTGACTTGTCTATGCATTTGATTACTTAAGACTGAACATTATAACACAAGTATACATATACACATATAGATATAAATATATATCAGTCTTCTGAGATGATATTAAATAGATCATGGTAAGCTTGATAAGAAAACTTATATGGATTTATAATTCTAATATACAAAGGTAGCTTAAATACAGGTTTCGTGAATCTCTAGCAAAAATAAGTTAGACAAATTAGTGTTTTCCCAACCACCAACTCGTTACAAAAATGATGTTTTATTTGATTATTTAGATTCGTATTTTTCCCAGTTGTCCAAAATCTTCTTGATTGGTTCAGAACCGGTTAAATCGTACACGTTTTGGAAATATTCCTTAGTGATTTCAAATGGCTTGGCAGTCAAGTTTGGAATATACTTGCCAACCAATCTGTCTGGCTTAATGTTTTCCTTTAAAATATTGGATCTCAAGAAACTCTTGAATGGTTTAACACCGTTTCTTAAGTAAGAAGAATGGAATGGAACAGAGATACCCTTCAATGGAATACAAGCGAACCCTCTTTGTAGGTCGATTGGTTGTGGCTTAGCCAAAGATTTCTTGGAAACTTCATCGATGATTTCATATAAGTGGGACTCAACTTCTTCTAATGGCATAGAAGCCTGCAATTTGACAATATCAATCTTTTGTAATTTAATAAAGTTCAAAACATTTGTTAAAGTATCCAAAGCTCTTAGATCACCGGCAGCCACGTATTGCTGATTTTCGACATTGTGGTTAACAATTTCAACCAACCATTCAGTCCTCTTGGCAACCTTCTCAACAACGTATAGTAATGCGTCTTGGGTAAAAGTTGGAGCGACTCTCCCAGGGTTGATAGCAATCATACCATAATTGGATCTGCCCAATTCATCTCTTGGAACAGCAACTTGCATTGTCATACCTCTGTAGAAAACAATTTCAACCAATGATTCAATGGACATGATATCAGCTAAAGATGCTAAAGCAGCAAACTCACCCAATGAGTGACCGGCAAAGATAGCATTGGCTGGAATTAAGCCCTTAGACTTCAAGTCTTCGTAGGAGGCCTTTTCCATTAAAGTTAGAGCTGGTTGAGTAAATTGGGTAGCAGATAATAGACCGTTTTCAGATTTGTATGTGTAAGAATTGGTTTCTTCAGTAATTTCTTTAAAGATCTTCTCAGTCTTGACCTCTCCATCAACAATACTTTCAAAGACCATTTCAGTGTAGTGTTGTTTGATCTTTCTACCCTTCTCACCCCCGAAGTAAACAGTAAGTTCCTTTGGATTATTTTTGACAATGTTCAAGATAGAGAAACCATAGTTATCCTTGAAGTGGACATCGGCTCTGTCCCAAACATCTCTAGCAACTGCGGAAGACTCGTATAAGTCCATACCCATACCTTGTTCTTGAGAACCTTGACCGGTGAAAACGAAAGTAGAAACTGGTTGTTCAACTTCAGCTTCACCAACTAAAACAACTACATCCTCATCATTCTTAGTTTCAAATTTAATTAATTTACGACCGTTAATCATACCAACGTGTTGGATGGTAGTCTTCAATGGGGTATTTGGCAAAACCATGCTAGTGAACTGGCATTCATAACCACGGACTCTTGCAGAGACACTGTCAGCAGCGTAGTTTTCTATTAAGGCACGAACAGCTGCAGATGAGTACATACCGTGAGTAATAGTACCCGGTAAACCTGCGTAGCTAGCAAAGTGACGAGAAACATGAATTGGATTCAAGTCACCAGATATTCTACCATATGGTTCATTAGTACTTGGAGATTGAGTTTCAACAACGGAAATTGGAATTGAGTGTTCCAAGTTGACTTTTTCTTCTAAAGTTGAACCATTCCTCTTCAAGAAGTCGACTACAGGATTACCATATGATTCGCCAGCTTGATAATCAACAATACCAATTTCAATTAACTCCTTGGTTGGTAATTCCATCTTAATTGGACCGACACATTGAACAGAAGAGAAAACAGATGCATTCTTGAAAGTAACTTCCGTTTCAGTTTCAAAGATTAAAGTTTTTCCTAGCAAATCGATATCTTCTTCATCCAACTGGAACCATTCCTTGGAACGTAAGACGGCGATGTCCTTTGGAGACTTAATAACCATCTTGTAGACAGGGTCAGAAGTCTTTTGGAAAGTGTTTTCAAAGTCACTGTAGTTACCTCTGTAGAAGAAAGAAGAAGTGACTTCCATGACTGGCTTATCGTCTCTAGTTAACGTACCAACAACTTCAACAACCTTACCAGTTGGTTGGTTAACAACGGATTTGATAATAGCAGATGTTGAGATCAAGTCATCTTCCTTTAATGGAGTAGCGCCTGGAATCATCTTATAACCATTAGATAAGTGAACTAATTTCAGTAAATCACCGTCAACTGTTTCAGGGAAGATGGCCTTAATGATAGCTCTCCATCCAACTACAATAGCAAAATCCATTGGAGCAAAGATCTTTCTTCCAGATCTTGGAACAAAATCTTCACAATTATTACCAATGGCATGAGTAAAGGCAGTGATACTTTCCGCATTAATGACAAAGTCTTCGCCCTTAATAACACCCCTTGGATTAAATGATAAGTCAAATGGTTCATCAATCCACAACTTCCAGTACATTTCCTTGATACGTTGGTTACGGTCTTCCATAACTTCAGAAATTGGAGCAAAACCATCTTCTGGCTTGTAGTTGTATAATAATGGTAAAGCAACTGGAATTCCATCCATCGTTCTGTTTTCAATCAATTCCATTTGGATGTACTTGCCATCAACAAATCTTAAAATGGCAGTAGTCTTCTTTTCACCCTGAACTGGTTCAATTAAAGTAATAGTGGTCTTTGACGAGTCGTTTGGATGAGCGATCTCAACAGACATGTGCTTGGTTGGATAGAAAACCCTTCTAGCAGAGTTCTCAATGTACATGGAACCTTGAACGTATCTAGCGGTGGTAAAAAAAGCATGTCTCCAATTTTTCTTTGGACCAGCTAATAACTTGAACCAAGATTCAGGATCGGTTTTAGCATTAGCCTTGTAAACAGTCTTTTCACCTTCAGCCTCAGCAGAAACTTCAGCTTCGCCACCAAAGTATTCCACAGTTGGGATCTTTGATTTGTCATTGTCGTAGTAATCCTTTAACAACATCTTGATGTGACCATCGTGAATACCATCCATAATGTCCTTGATTGGTTCATCCATAACCTTTGTAAATTGGGCAGCAACTGGACCACATAAAATACAAGTTCTTTGAACATCTTGGTTAACGACAGCTTCCAAACGCTCAGATTGCCATAAAGAATCCTTCTTGAAAAAGAATTCAAATCTTTGATCTAAGACTGGAACGAATGGAACCGGTTTCATAACTGGAGTTTGGCACATATTTAAGAAATGGTCAACATCTTGGGCATTCAAGTATTGTTTCTTTGCTTCAGGGAAGGCAGTAAAGATAATATCTAAAGCCTTTTCTGGTTCTTCCAGAATGGAGTATGATTGAATTAAAGAAGTAGTCTTAGCAGCAGTAAAACGTTCTTCGACACGACGTAAGAAGTCACCGGTAAAGTTTCTTAATGTGAAGTCAATCCATGTCTTGGTTGATCTGATATACATTAATTCCACTAATCTCTTGGCAACTTCTTCGTAAGTCATAGAAGTTAAATCACGTACTTCACCGTTGACAGTGGCAAACCATGGTTTTTGAGTGTCAGCATTTAGCTTGCCAATAATGTAATCCTTCTTGGCATCCAACGCTTGTTGTAATTTGTTCTTTGGTAAGTTAAAAATAGTGTCATCTAAGTCCTTCCAGAACATAACACCACGAGTGGCAATCTTGTGAATCGGTTCACCCATTTCAGAACGAACAGTAATAATACCACCAGTTGGTTTCTTATAAGTGTTTTCCCATTGAGAATCTGGAACACCAGTACAATTGACTAGGGCCTTCTTAGCATCTGGAGAGGTCTTAGCTTCCTTAGCTGTCATAACTCTGGAACCGAATAGGAAACCATCGAATGGCATTGGAGGATAGTTAAACTTAGTAGACCATTCACCAGTTAAATATGGGTAAGTGTCCTCAGCAGAACCAAAACCAGAACCAGCAACCAAGATGATGTTTGGTTGTCTTCTAATCTTGGAATACATTTGTAACATTGGGTTGTGGAAATCTTCAAAAGAGTGGTGACCCCCACCTCTACCACCAGTCCATTGAATAACGATTGGGAAAGTTGGGTGGGCTTTAGCGATGTTGATAGCTTGGGAAATGGCATCAATGGAACCTGGCTTTAAGCCTAAATGAGTTAACCCTAAAGTTTCTATGTATTCAGTGGCGACTTCTAAAGATGGAACACCCGCACCAATAGTTAAAGACTGTATTGGGTAACCCTTAGCTCTTAAGTCCTTGATTAAGGGAATACCCCATTGTAACATTCTTGGATTAACATATAGTAAGTTGATAGCCAAACTGTTACCTGGGGTAATTTGAGAGATAATCTCATCAATTGCCTTAGTCATGCCCTCTGGTGAGAAATAACCACCACCTCCTAATTCGATTTGGTAACCAGCATTGATTGATGCAGAAACAAAATCTGGGGAGACGGTAGTTGGAGTCATACCTGGAATTAATAATGGAGCTCTACCTAATAATTGAGAGAACTTGGTGTCGACGAAAACCTTGCCAACCTTGTTCTTAACTAATTGAGGGTGGAATTCCTTCATCCAGTTGGTATTTCTCTTCAAACCATCAGAAGTTATGTCAAATATTTCTTGTTTGAAACCATAGTCATCCTCTGGATTGATTTCTAAAGTGCCAGCAACGATGATACGAACACCGGTACCTTCTTTGTTACGGTGGGTTAGGACACCAAGGCCAGAAGCACCACCTGGACCAAAGTCTAAAATGTGAGTGGCATCAAATTGTGTAGTATTTTCCCAATTGACAGGTAATCTGATGATACAGTCAACAATTCTGTCAGCAATGGAACCAGTATAATCTCTTAAGTCCTTGCCATCAAAAGTATCATAAACAGGAATCTTAATGTCAGCTTTGTTAAAACTAATCTTGTTTTCAGCTAAATCATTGACAATCTCTTCAAATGCTGGAACTAGAAGGTGGGAATGGAATGGAGATGTGACAGGTAAGAATCTGTTAGAAAACTTTAGCTTTCTTTCACTGAATGGAATTCTAGATTGGTCAAGTCCAGATGGAGCCTTTGCGTTTCTTAAGGCTAAGTTCAAACCATATAATGATTGTGGTGGACCGGAAACAACTAAGTTTCTGGCACCGTTAATTAATGAGATGACAACGTGCTTTTCTTTTGGTAGATGAGCATTAGTTTTGTCTACAAAGTCTTGAACTTGATCTTTAGTTAAGTTTGAGATGGTTAACATTGGAGAAGGAATACCTTCACCATTTTCTATAGAATCATCAACAATAGACGGTGGTAAAGATGTATTTGGGTAAGTCAAATTACAACGAACACCGATAAAGAATAGTAAAGAGATAGCTTTTTTCATAGTAATGAAGAAAGATTCCCATGAATCGGCTTCAGCGATGGCAATAGCGGTGGCTAACCCTTGAGAATGACCGGTGGCACCAGAGAAATGAGATCTCAACTCACCTGGAGTGAAACCTAATAATCTAGCCGTAACCGCGTAGTGAGCTAATTGAATGACACCAATTAATGGACAAGAGACTGGAATAGATAATAGATAGTTGTTATCTGGAATCTTTGATGGATCTTCTAACCATTGTAATAAGTTGAAACCTTGTGCATAAACCTTATTGGCGTCTGGGGAAGTTCTTAGTAATTCGTTAAGGGTATTAGCAGCAAATTCAATGATATCAGAGACTAGACAGTAGTACGTGTCGTATATTTCTCTTAATTCTTCAAAATAATCATCGGTGTTACCTTGACCACCAAAGATAGCAATTAACTTTGATTCTTTAGAACTTGCAGATTCAAATAAAGCAGAGGCAGATTTTTTGTCAAATGGCATCTTTGCGGCTATTCTAGCATTGATATAGTTTTTAATTAATTGTTTTACCTTTTCTAAAGTTGTTGGGAAAGTTTCAGAATCCTTTAATAAATCTGCAGCAAGGACATGGATATCATTACCTTGAAGGTAACTATTTTCAAATTCAGTTAATGATACCTTTAATACTTGATCAAATTGAGTTTCCTTTTCTGGAATTAATAAAGAGGAGACGTAAGCTAAGAATTGTCCTAATAATTCTGCAGAGGAAGCAGGTTCATCATCACCAGCAAAACCTTCTGTTGGTTCAGGTAAAGTCTTTTTGAATTGTTCTTGTAATTGAGAAGCTGCAAAGAAAGAAGCAGCAGGAACAGGGATTGGATGTTCAATTGACCCGTGAGACAAGATTAATGATCTAGTGGACTCACTCATTTTGTCTAATAATTTTTTTTGTTTCTATGATAGATACTCAACAATTGGGAAAGAATGAAGAGTCAGTATGAGAGCTTATAATAATGATCGAATTTAATAACTGAGACTAGATAATGAATGGGAAATTTTCAGATATAGTCAGATTACAGTCTTTGATGAAAAAAAAAATTATTATAACTCAGATTAAAGTTGAATTAACACGAATTTGATTGTTATTTTGTCAGTCTGGAATTAATATTATGAGATATTAATGTAATCAATTTATATATACTAGGAGAAGAAAAGTAATATTTTATTGAGAAACTTCAACAGAAATTGGGTGAGTAGAATGATAGGGTTGTGTATTTTCTGGCTGTTTCAATTTCAAAAGGCAGATCTCGACGTATTTGGACTTTGCCACGATGCAATTCTCGGTACTTTGCATGCTAATTCCCTTCCGCACGATTACTTAAATTTTTCACAAGCTGAAATTGACGCGAAGCAACAATCACTCAGGAATTTCACATGGTAATCAATTTTTCGCATACGATTGATAAAATTTCACATGCAACTGTTGGCTATAAATACGAAGTGCGGGTAACTTGAGATGAATTTGTTGAAATGTAATCTTTGACAGTGAAAACAACAGTTAATAGGCGAAAAGACCGAAACGGACAATTGTCACAACACTCCGCTCATTGAGTCAATGACGTGGGTTAGTTGTTGATATCCGATACCGGAGAAATTATCTTTTGTTGAATCGGTGATGGTTCAACAATCACAATTCCACGGCCCTTCAAGGAAGATTCCATGGCAACCATGTTGCTGAATATTCTCAATTGTGTTTAGCCGCTTAGTAGGGAAATCTGAATTAATTTTCTATAGTTTAAAGGATGGTCGTAAATCCAAATGTGAAAGCTCCAAGAGGTTATTGAAACCTTTAGTTTCGATTTTGTTTTCGTTGTTTTAGCCGTGGATGATTGGGGTAGAGGGGTGGCTTATAAAGCACGAGTCTGGAGTTCAATATCAAATGAGGAGACTCCTTCCCCCACATTTGAGCAGAGCTTTTTGGATATATTTAGTTTATAACAGTGTCACATTTGTAATTTTGTTTCATATTTAGAGTTAGAGACAATTCCATTTTATCGTTTTTTTCTTATTATTTATCTTTATTTTAGAGGACAAAGCAAATATATTTAAGATCATATATTGCATAACTAAAAAAATTTGATAACTCAATTCCTACCTTTCTGTGTATCAAGATAAAGTTGTTCAAGTTCTTTAAAAAACAACATTACAATGGGATTAAAACATTCATCTTAGAATAAGTGACTCGGAAAATACTATTTGTAGTAATATAACAAATTAGTCACATGACCATATTTCGCTAATTGAACTCCAGTGTTACGTGAAAAGATACGTATGCAATCGTCTTCAATGACAAATGTTCTCTACTATGAGAAATATATTCATCTCCTCAAGTGAGTTGATCAAGAGTTTACAGTGAACCGGAACGTACAAAATAAAAACACTCTGTTAAAAGTTCAATAGGGAAATAAAGCACATTTTTGCTAAAGGATACTTATCTTGAAACCAAAGTTACATTATCATTGTTTTTGCTCAACCGAGAAGAATTGTGATATAGTTTCTCCAACAGCTGTTAAAGACTCTATTTTCTCCCTAAGACATGATTTCCGTTCAGCTCTCTCAAAGAAGGAGGGTTACTCCAACTATAAGACAACTGACTACTAGAATAAGACGACATCCCAAATTAGGAAAAAAAAAGCTCCGAACGAGCCAGAATCATAGTAGTTACCCCGAGGATTGTTGAAAACGTTAAAGTATCTGTTTCCACAATTGGACCACAACTGCTACCACTTGACTATTTTCGAGTCCCATTAAAGCACAGAACTTCCTAAAGAAGCCAAGAGATTAATTTGTTTAGCAACTCAACAATTGCTAACGGATGGAGCCACTGAATTCTGTACGTGATTGTTTTGGGATTCAACAAATTCCTCGAATCCACCAAAAGTGACGCAATTTCAAAAAATGCAGGGTACCTAACAAAGTTTCACATGCCGTTTTTAGTATCATAAGTCTCCTTGTTTTGGATTTGAGAAAACGGGGCCTTAAAAAATTACCTGAGATTTTAGTTGAATTTATCTTTTCCGCGGAACAGATCCAACAAAAATTTCATGCTTAGCTAATAAATATTTCACATGGCCATTATAAAGCCGATGGTAAGAGTAAATTTTTTTTTTTTTTTGGTTCCGTGGAACTGAGCCCCGATGACGCCTTAATTAAGCTTCTCCTCCTTGCATAAGCTACGTCTCTGGCTGTTTAGTGCAATGTATGGATAATAGTCACCCATACAGATAGATATACTCATTCAAATCACTATTAAGTTAGTTTCTGTTATATCCTATCACCTTAATACTTCCATTAATCGTTAAATGCTTTGAATCCAATGACGAGTTTTAAAAAAAAAAGCCAATTGAAGGAGTATTTTTATTGACCAAATCTAATAGGAATGGTTTCTCAAGGGTGAGAACGCATCAACAAGGACTGTGTTTCCATCACAATGAGATACTCTAAACGAAAACGTTCTGCAAAGGTAATTTTCTCCCTAAGCTTATTGTATTCGATTGTTAGCCAAGAAAGTCTAAGATCAGAAATAGATATATTGATGGATCCCTCTTTTTTTTTACAAATGAAGGACTATAGAGATATCCTTGTAACCAAGATGTGCCTGCAGAGAAACAAAAAGTGAAAATCTTCCGTCTTGAGAAAAAAAAACCTTTTAGTTTTCTATTCGCTCGTTCAAGATTTTTTAACTAAAATTTTATCGTACAGTAAATGTAAGTTCCTGTGTGCTGAGAGGTAGGGAAAAATTGACGTCTTTAATTTTTTTCGAAGAAATAGCCTGACAAAGATGATTCGTGTCACATAAATTAAACTTCTACTACTATAGCTGAGAAAACTTGTTGAGAATTATGGTTCAATTCCCCTTCTACTTTATCTAAGATATGGAAATCACTTTTGTATTGACATGGTACGGTCGTTTCTAATATGTAAGTGAGGTCAAAGTGTTTCCTTGCGCAAACCGATCCTCTCTCCAACATCTTCCCATTTTGGAAAATTTTTTGCCTAATGATTGTGTATCTTCCATAAAGGATCATATGGAATCTGGTAATTTTTCACTCCAACTGTCCATATACGTCGGAGGAAAAGTTTTAATTATCTGCATATCTGGTTGCATATCTTCCGTTACTTAAAAAAATTCGTTGAATATTTTCTTATTATGTGGGTTAGCCAATTGAACTAATTATATATATGGACTAATAAAAACTATATCACAATCCTCTTGTCTTGTTTGAACTTTCGAAATCTTTTATTTTCTTCTTGAAAAAATAATTCAATCAAATTACATTTCAAAGCATAAACACCTATTACTTATTTGATTCAATTGATTAAGTTCTACGCAGTATTTCCAAGAACAATCAAAACAACTAAATATTTTTATCTCCATTGCATATTCCTGAAATTATCCAACAAATTTAGACATTCTATCATATACTTCCAAGATGAAACAAGCTAGAAATATTTTGTTTGGGATATCGTTACTATTTACATTGGCAAACATTATTTTAGTGTCTATCTCAACAGCCGGTTCATCCTCCAACTACAAACCATTGACAAACATATACATCGGTCAAGCTGATATATCGCATATCAATGTAACAAAAGTTATTCCTGAATTAGAAAATGTCTTAAACTTACTTGGTTCTGTTATGACGGCATTTCCAAACAGAACCGAATTCCTTTTCGATTCTTTGAAGAATTTATCTGCTACAGCTGCTTTGCAGCCATTCTTGACACTATTGATTGATTCTACTAACTCCAGTAGAACAATTCATGGTATTTCAGATGTTTCACCAATGGCTTTGACTTCGGGTGCAGGTACTCTAACTCACGACAACATGGAATACATTGGTGATTTATTTCATTTATCATCAAACAGTTCTTACACAGCTGAAAGCTTATTATCTTTAGTTAAGGACATGCAAGCCTCTAACTCAACAGGCTCTTCTAACAACGCGACCGCAGCTCTCCAATCTACAGTCTTCAGTGTCTTGGGCGACTCTAAAAATGCCTCTGCTACCGTTGACTCGTTACTTGACATGATTAATGTTGTTACTGGCGATGTCACTAGTTTAGTCAAATTAGCACCAGCTCTTGGTTTAATTGAGTCCTCCAACAATGTTAGTGCTACCTTTGAAGCTATGAACACATTGATGAACACAACTATCGACAGCTCATTAAGTGAAACTTTGTTTAAGGCACTAACCTCTGCTTTATCATCCAGCAACCCTAACTTAACTGGTGTTTTCAATCTTATTAGTTCTACTGTTTCATCTTCATTACTTCCAGCAGTTGAGGCAGTTAAATCCTTGTTGACTCACACAACCGACGTCAATGCCACTTTAACAGCTTTAGAAAATATGGTCAAAGCTAATATTACCGAAAGTACTACCGCTAAGAAGATTCTTGTTGATCTAAATGCCATTGTAAAGCAATCATCTAACAGCACCTTCTTGTTTGAAAGTGTTTCCAATGTCTTCAGCTCCTTCAGCGCATCCAGTATCTCTCCTTCTACTATTGCCATGGTTTCAACTGCAACTGCTGAATTAAAGGATTTATCTGCCATTTTATCCGTTAGCACCAACGATAGTGCTACTTTGGCTACTTTAGAAAAATTACAAGACGGTATGAATGCTGATACTTCAGTTCTAAAATATGTTCCAGCTTTATTTGATATAGTCTTGACATCTTCCAACCCTACTGCTACATACGATGCTTTGGTTAACATCACTGCCTTTGCTGCAGAAAACATCGAATTATTCACTCCAGTTTTAACATTGTTAAGTTTGGCTGAAAAATCCCCTGCTGTTAGTGACGCTCAATTATTCGAAATTATTCCAGAAATTCTTGAATACTTGCGTATCCCACCAAAATTACAGATTGCTATCTTCACATTGTGTCAATTAGATAAGCACGGAAAGATTACGAAATGTTCTAAATCTCACGCTATTCAAAACTTCGATTTCAGAACTATCGTTTACAATATCCTTGAAGAATCTGATTTCGGTGTATACTTAAAGGCCTTAGATATTGAAAAGCAAGACTTACATTTGGCTGGTCATTTAGAAGGTAAACAACATCAATATGTCCCAACTGTTAAGGGTACATTAGCCATGAATTTATTATCAATTATCACCGGTACTGCTTTGATGTGCATTTATATATTTATTCTTGTCCGCGACCCAGTCTGGACTAACAAGAGATGGTTCGCTTTGGTTTTCTTCAACATGTTATACTGTTGTTTCACTGGTCTAGGTATCACCATTGTTACTGCCATGATTAATATTATTAAGAGTGGTACTGCTCATGACAAGTACAATGTTTACATTACTACCAGTTCACCATACTTAGGTATGTCATGGGCCGGTTTTGCTATGGCTATCACTGCCTGTTGTTTCGATATGTGGGGCTGGTGGTGTCACAGAAACGATACGAAGAAGATTGCTCGTGACCAAGAATTAGGTGCTTCTGGTATTGCTACGTCATCTAACGAAGACAGCGAATCGCAAGAAGATATTGTTAAGGAACCAATTAACGAAAAAATTGGGGAAGTTGAAAGTAAATAAGATTCATAAATAATCCAATAGCTACTATAATATAATATAATTTATTCGTCATAAGTACTTTATCGCATCTTGTCCGTTAATTAGTATTCAGAGTTTGCTTAAAAGTTGGAGGAAATAAGTAGTTATTTGGATTAGACGGTTATAGCTTATAATCTTACTGATTTACAGACAAAGATATTGTAGGAAGAAAGATTTTACGAAACAGGCACAATTCTCCAACTCTCAGCAAGAATGTATTACCATTTTACATCAAAAGCGTGGGTTTCTCAAAAATAATATTTTACGCAATAGAAACGTATCAAGACAATAAAGAGAGTTTGCCTTCGGTTAAAGTTTCAATCAGTTACTTTAAACGGTCAAACTATATTCACTATTGTGAGATAAGTTCTCAAACAAAATCCAACAGAACTGATTTGGAGCATTACTTTGCATCTCAATCGGGAAAATAAGCATTATAAGCTTCTCATATTTTGTCTAAGCCTCGATTTGAAAATGCGTGATGTTTTCTTGTGCGAAAGAGATCTTTAATTATTCGAAAAACATTTTTCTTGAAGTATCAATAAACGAACATTATTAAATTTGACTGCTAAACGAATATCAAATGTTTGCAAATATTTAGGTTAGTGTTCTGCAAGAGCTGCATTATTTAAAAATCAGCAAACAATCTCCCCGTATTTTAATGTGGCCAAGCCCGGTAGATTTTGAATAAAGAATGCTTTATATTTTTAACGATCTGTTTGCAGCTGAATAAGCGCTTGCAATGTGAAGTCACTCAATTTGTCGACTCTTCCATCCGTGCTAAATATTCTTTCTGCTATCTATAAATAATGAAATGACCAAAACATCAGAAAATTATTTAATAAAAAGGGTCATTACATCTGTCATTTTCCAACAAAAGTTTTAATCTATCTATCCAATGTAAACTAAAGGTCGCTGTACTTTTCACAAAAAAATATGAATAGGCAAACCCTAACAATACCCTATAAGAAAATAGTAATGCAGATAGCGAAGTACAAATCACAAGTATTGATTTTCTAAAAGGACATGAATTTACTTCAAAACGTTTAACTGTTTTTATTTTTTGATATCCCTTCACATTAAAAAATTTAAAAATGTGTCAATAAAAATTCTTGGCGGCTAACAAATAACACAACCAATGAACATCATAAGTAGGTTGCTTCATTCCAGGACCACCAAAAAATTAAAATTAAAGAATCTTCCCCAAGGAACAATCATTAAGCGGCCTGATCCCACCATTAAGTACCAGTATGACGCCACAGATCTTGTTAGTAATCCATATTTCATCCACAGTGATACCTCTTCGTACCAATTGGACCTTGAGGTAAAACGAAAGACGGCATGTATACCTGATCTTTACATCAATGAACCTGTTTCTCCGTGTGTTGTGACTTTGGATGGCACTATTCGTCTAAATTGTAAGCAGCACATTGAAATCCATTCGATACATGTTGATCTTGTTTGTTTCACAGAAGAAGGAGAACTTCGACTTAGAATTACATTGTTAAATGGGATGACTTTGAATGGAGTTCATTTATTCCCTTTTGAGTTTTTCGTTAGTAGTGGAATGTTTCCAGATGAAGTTTATTGTGTTTTTAGTAGAGTGTTGTTCCGTGTTGAGTGTTGGGTATGGTTTGTTAATGAGTGCGTAATTTTGAGTGAGAGAGTAAGTCTTGTTCGTGTTGTTCCATGTTTGGTTGAGGTTGAGGGAGTTTTCAATTGTGGGACTTGGAGGAAGGTAAGATATCAGGTTTCACTTGAGAATAAAATAGTTGTTATTAATGAATTGTTTAACGTACAGGTGGATTTGGAGAATACGGAGAAAAATATTATGGTGAATGGATTTGAGGTGCTCTTGGTACAGGTAATGGAGAGTGAAATTCGTTGCGATGGGAAAAGAGGGAAGAAGAAATATGTCAGATTTCAAAGTCTGGGGACGATAAATGTGGAAGAGGTATCCAATGAGAATGAATACCACACATATGCATTCAATGATTTAAAAGTTGTTGATTATAATGAGAAACTTAAGTGTCCAAGCATGATATACCCCTATTATAATGAGAAATCATTGAAAGACAAGAGGAAAATTCGATTAAGCATTAAACATTTCATCAAAGTGAGAGTTGAAATGTGGGAAAAAGGTAAAGGAAAATTTTATCTTAATTATAAGGTACCCATATTCTTACTCAATGAAGAGATGTGTTCTAGGTTACCAACGTATACGAGGGAAGACAAAATCTGTTTATCAAATACGACGATGTAAAATATAGAACATGACCAACGAGCCTAATTGTGTTTTTTGAAATGTATAAATAAAATGGATATGTATAGCTACGAAGACTATATGTGATGATGATATGATAGAATTGCATTTATGTTTATGATTAAATTGCCTAAAGAAGTGGTCTCTTTTCAAAGACTGGGCCTTGTTGCATTGGTACCATCTGAGGTTGCATGTAGACGACGTTTCTTCTACTTCTGACACCACCCCACATGAAACAGTTAATTAAAGCAGCACCAACAGCACCCCATAGGAGACCCAGATATTTCCCACCTAATTTCAAACTAATACCATAATCCGAGTAATTCTTCTTTAGAATACGTTGGATATAAATATACGTCCCCATACTTGTCCCAACACTGATTAGCAAAGCAAAAAAGCCAAAGATAGCAAAGAACATCCCTGCCCATTTGAAAAATCTCACATGTATGATACATCTACAGATAGCACAGAGAAGAGAGATAAATGAGAGCGCAATTCCGATAAGCATTGTGATAAACATACACTTAGCAATCCCATTGTAGTAGCCCATATCCTTCTGTAAAGACTCAGGTAGGGCAATAGCAGCGACAGAATCCAAAAGCTTGGATACCTCATTGTCCTGGATGTTGTCATATAGTAAATTCTTTAAGTTAAATTGCTGTATCCCATGAGGCGAAGTACAATTGGTGACCTTCTTTGCAGTGTCCGCTATACAATATGACCACAGCCCAATGTTGATGTATGGTGGTACAACTTTTTCGGCAGCTGAAGACAGCACAGAGGAAGAGACGCTGGGAAGTACTTGAGTTAGAGTCAGCTTCGAGAGATTTATCTGAGCGACGTAAATCCTATTTATTGGAACATAGTTCTTAGTGGAGCCCGCACATGCACAACAGGCTAGTACTAGAGCTGCTAGGGAAAAGAGTAGTGTGAAACTGAGAGCGACAGCGTTAGTGGTTGACATCTCCCCCGTTAATGGTTTGGGTTTTCTTGGAAAATGGGTAGAAGACGGAATCACTCTAATAAAATATATATATATATATATACTGATAGATGTCTATGCATTTTCCTGATTTGGCCGGAACGCCTTTTTCGGAGGTGCGTGCTTTTCTTTTCTAATAAGATGGCTTGGCTTGGAAATGTTTGGGTTGGTTGTATGTGCAGGCTGGTATTGTGAAGCAAGAGAGTTAATGAATAGGGTATCTATGCAAGGGTAGTCGAGTCCAACGAGGCGGTGTCTATTGATTCGGGGGGAATAAATGGAACAGTCATTCCAGGAACCCTGCAGGATTTCAACAGATCAAGGCTATGCACCACACAAGAGTACCATCCCATCTTCAGAAATAAATCTGGTTGCCCCACTATTACCCTATAACGATCAGAAATTAACTCATCTTTGCTTACCTCAGCAGACGTTTATTTATAGATATTGAACAGGTGTTACCCTCCTCGGGCCAATATGAATTTCTCTCTTCAGTTGTGCCTCTGGAAAAATATCGAGTCTGGGTTTAGGGAATCAGGCATTGGCTAAGTAGACCAAGAGCCATGGAATGCTGGCATCCGATAGAAACGACCTCCTCTGGGCGGCCACTTTTGCGTGAAAATGAAACGGATATCTTGATTGACTATTCTGTGGGTCTTTACAATCTCAAGACCCGCTTGGCCTCGTACCAATCTGGACGAGTCTTTCTTACCTCCCAAAGAATCATCTATGTGGACGATTCAAACCCAAGGGTAAATTCCATTGCACTAGAGATCGGAAATATTAAGCGCACAGAGTTTAATGGGTCCTTTCTTAAACGGTCCCCTCGGCTGATCATATTCCTAACAAATCAACCACGCAAATCAGAATACATATCCCATTGGACATGTCCTATCTGTGCTCATCCCAATACAACAAAAGGTAAATTTAAAGACGGTGATCAGGTATGTGTCAGTTGTGGGATACCGGCCCCATATGATACCTTAGAGGTGAAATATGAACGCAAGAAGCATTCGAGGGCATGTCCTCGATGTACGTTTGTTAATCATAAGGAGATGACACATTGTGAGATGTGTGGTATGGAGTTGAGAGCAGGTGGGACAGTAGCACCGGATACCTTTGTTCAATTGTCTTTTAGAAAGAGTGATGGTGTGTTATTCTCCCGGGCACTTGATCATCTACTAGATAAGAAGAAGAAAGATGGCATATTTAATAGGGACGTGGTGAGTGTGAATGGGGTAGTAGTTAATGAACAAGAAAGAAAAAGATACGTGGATAAAGTAGCAATGAGGGAGGATACAGCAGAGAGAGTTGGTATTAGAGGATTGGAAAAGTCTAGAGAGAACCAGTTAGTTAGTAACGATATCTTGTTTACTAATGCATTGTCAGATATGAATAATCTGATTTCTCTAGCGAACAATATTGAACGTTTATATAGAAGAGATGATGATAGTTTGGATAAACATACAACACCGGCATTGATCGTCGATAGGGAGAAGTTTTTAAGTAAGGATTCATTTTTAGATGAAATTTCCAGAGAGATATATGAGTTTGCTACATCTGAGTTTAAGGACACAAATAATGATAATAATGTTATGATCACACTTGTGGATTTCTATGCAATGTATAACAAAGCGATGCGAATAGGCACTGGGTTTGTATCACCAGATGAATTGAGAGAGGCATGTCAACGGTTTAATAAATTGGGGTTAAATGATTTAAAATTGATTACCATTAACAAAAGGGTCCTATGTCTTTCCAGTGTAAATTCATTAAATATTGTTAGGGATAAAATTATTCAATTCTTGGAACAAGAACCAGGTTCAGATATCCTAAAAATTAGTCAAGAATTGAACTCTCAATCCTCTTGTAATAACAATTGGACAGTTGGTCTCTTAGACGAAGTATTAAAAAACTGTGTTGATCAGGGGCACCTTCTTATCGATGAACAATTAAGTGGTATTTATTATTATAAAAACATTTATTGGCAAATGTAATCTCACATTCGTCTAGATACTCCATACATTATATATATATACTGGGTGAAGTTTAATGATTCATGATTTATATTATATTATATTATTATATATTACATACAACTAGTGATAACCTCTAGCTAACAACTCTTTCTCTACATCATTCCAGAAGTAACGCACAACTTCAACATCCTTAAATCTCTTATTCTTATCTAAGCCGATTCTTTGAACATCCCATTGTTGAACTTGTTGTGGAACTTCATCACCAGTGAAATGGAAATAATAACCTCTACAATGTTGAAAAAGTTCTTGTGGAGTATTCCATTGATAATTATCAAATTGCCATGGGTGACCAGTAGTAAAAACACCAACAACTCTGTCCCAATATTCAGGCTTCGTGAACATTCTAGTATTATTTACGACAAGGAATCTAATTGGTTTATTTATATTGTCAAACTTCTTTTCCAAAGTTACTAGATCATTACTGAGGGATGTGGATAAATCTCTTGGGCTAATATACTTGGAATCTTCTAAAAATGCTTTAACGTTACCTAAGGTAATCATAGATGATGTAGCAGAAGGTATTAAAATTATTGGATCCTTCCGTGTTATGTGTCTTATTGATGAATCGTGACTCTTAGATACCTTGCCATTAGTTTGACCAGCCTTATGTGATGATTTCATCGATGATTTGATGGATTGAACTAGCTTTAATTCAACATCCTTGATCAAATAACCAAAATCAATTGGCTTAGAACCACGTAAATCAGAGTTATGATCTAAGATTGCTCTTTCATGTTTTAGGGTTTCTACTAGGACTGGATCCGTAATACCTTTTTCCTCCAAAGCAGTTTCATTTTGTTTTCCAGTCGTCTCATCTGCAGTTTCTGTAATGGCGTTTCCAACCTTTTCATTACCCTTAACATATTGTGAGGTCTCTGATTGACCAGTCAACCAGTTCATCAAATCAGTTCTTTGCAAGAAAGAAATATTTGTCAATTGTTTAGTTTGACAATCGGCTAAATATTCAGCGGCACTAGAGTCCTTATGCATCCAACAGTGGATGATAACCTTTAAACGCACAGGATTGTCATCAATTTCAAACTCTGTTGGTTGTTCTAGATTTATCTTTTCATCATTACCAAAAGTCATATTCACAGCAGAAACAATATCCTCAGTGGAATTGCCGCTGGCATCCAATAAAGTAAAGTTGTCGCCATTCTTAAGGTGTTCTCTAACTTGTAAAAGCACAGAAACAGTCATTGGTCCGGTATTTATACTTTAGGGGCCCTAAAATATCAAAGTAATATCAAAGTTATACTAAAATATACTGTTTCCCGTTTCTCAAATTTGTAATTTTGAAACTTGAAAATTTCACAAATAAGGTCGGGTAATCTGTTGGAATTTTTCACTACTCATCGAGTAACTTGAAATATTTCACGATGCATTTGGCATATCTTCTCAATGATAAAAACAATCGTCTGAGGGCATTTAGTTCAGGTGTGATTATATTGGTCGTTCGATTGACCGTTAATAGTGAATAAAAATGGCCAAAAAGAGTAAAAAAATAGTAACCCCAGAACCTGCACCAGTCGACAATAAGAAGGGCAAGAAAGGTAAGAAAGGTAAAAACAAAGAAGAGCCAGTCCCTGATGCTAAGGATTCTAAAGATGCTAGAAGAGCACAAGCTCAAGCCAATAGGGCTAAGGTTACGGATACAGCTAGTTGGACTGGTAAATTGCCACACACATTGCTACATGAGTATTGCCAGAGAAAGAAATGGAACAAAGTTGAATATGACATGAAAAAGGTTGGTGACGGTTTGGTCGCTACAGTTGTCATCTCTTGGACAGATCCAAAAACAAAGGAGGTATTACGAATTAAATTGACTGACCCAACTTATGAGAAAGGTAGTAAAGGCATATTAAAACCAGAAGAGACACCTATGGAAGCTAGACATATGGCAGCTGCTCTCGGTTTGAACCGTGTAGCGTATAACACCAATTTGCATATGATGCTGCCACCGAACCATAAAAAGATTTGGTATGCCTTAGATGATTACCGGAAGAAACTTGAGAAGGAAAATCCCAAACGTGCTTCCAAGATCTTTGATTCCGAGCCATTTAATACCCTGATAGAAGAACGAAAAGAAAACCAACAAAAGGAGAAGGAAAGAGAAGCCAAAAAAAACCAAGCTCAAAAGGTTGATAAATCACCTGTTGTTATTTCTTCTTCGGATACATTAAGATCTGCAAGGTTTCAGAGGAATGACCGTAAACATGAACAAGCTGTCCATAAGCCCCCACCAAAGAAAAAGAATGAAAGTTCATTAGTAAAATTCCCAAGAAAGGTTTGGGAAAATGCAACCCTTGTGGATTTAGATGAATCTTCAAGGCAGCTAATTGAAAAATCAATCAGGTACAATATTAATTGGAACGATAAAAAGAGAAACGTAAATTCTACAGATGGTTTAAAGGATGGAGAAAGCAAGCAGCTCGAAGAAAAATTAATCGCCTTGAATTTCAGAAAGCCACATGTCGAAGAAGCACTTCAGTACAAAGATCCACTATCATTCCTGTTATTTAACCTTCCAGAGGATGATTTACCACCTTTCTTTCAAAAAAGAAGTGAAGACTCAAAAAATACGGTTGAAATATCTTCCTTACCACTGTCAACTAGAATGATGATTGACAAATTAACAGAATCGGGTGTATCAAAGAGTGAAGCTTTCTTTGCATTACGAGAAGCAGATTTGAATATTGCGGATGCGGCTGGTATTATTACCCAAATGTTCTTACCTAATATCGTTAATGAAACTGAAGTCATAACTAGTGAGGAAGACTCTATAGAGTGTTGGAATCTTGAGATTGAAAGTTTGCAATCAATATATGAAGATCAAGTTGAGATTGTAACACCTTCGTTATGTGCGATGTTCACTTTGAATGAAAAGTTAAAATTGAAGTTGAAGATTTATAGAACCAAAAATTACCCATATTCTTTACCTGGTATTATTGTATCAACTTTTGATAGTGAATTTAAACTTCCAAATTATATCAAAAAACAAATTCAAATCAAATTATTACAGTATATTAAGAAAACTAATTTACTAGGCGATATGATGATATCCGCCTTGTTTGAATGGTTGAAGGATCATTTGGCTAAGATAATTGATAATCCAGGTCCTCTTCTAACTGACTTGGAATTGGCTAGATCCTCACAAGTGAATTTATCATCGTTGGACTCCAAAAGTGGAAATAATAACTTTCGAAATAGAACTTCGCATTCATCTGATTTAACTACCGCGCAACTAAACGAACTGAAAGAGGAATATATTGAAAGAACGAAGACATCAGCTTTTCAGGATATGTTAAAGGTCAGATCTGCTCTACCAGCATGGAAGAAACAAGAGTTAATAGTAAACTTAATTGAGAAGAACGATGTCACTTTGATTACTGGTGAAACTGGTTCTGGTAAGTCCACTCAAGTAGTTCAATTCTTACTTGATTTCTTACAGAAGAATGACCAAGGTACCAAAATTTTGTGTACTCAGCCAAGAAGAATTTCGGCAATTGGTTTGGCTGAGCGTGTCTCTGATGAGAGATGCTCTCCATGTGGTGATGAAGTTGGTTATGTGATCAGAGGTGTCAATAAAACCAAGCCCACTACTAGAATTAAGTTTATGACAACGGGTGTGTTAGTCCGTATATTGCAAGGTGACAAAAAAGTTTTGAACAATTCCATTGTTGTCATTGATGAAGTTCACGAAAGATCTATAGATACTGATTTAGTTGTGACATTATTAAAGAATCTTTTGGGTAAGGTTCCTGGGTTAAAGATTGTGTTAATGAGTGCCACAGTTAACGTTGACCTGTTTAAGAAGTTTTTCCCTGGTTTAGGTACTTGTCATATTGAAGGTAGAACGTTCCCAATCAAGGACTACTTTTTGGAGGACGTGTTGGCTGCGTTAGATTTTAAAATCAAAAAAAATATTAAAAATAGATACGATGATGATGATAATGATGATGACGATGAAGCAGGTGATGATGGTTTCCTTAGACCGGGTGCAGATTCTAGATTCTTTAGAAGCGGCCAGATTAACTATGATTTATTAAATGAAGTAGCATATCATGTTGATTCAGAATTGAAAAAGGCTGACAATGACGGTTCTATTATTATTTTCTTACCTGGTGTTGCTGAAATTTCCAAATGTTGTCGTCAATTATCTGAAAATGACAAAACAAACTCGTTTGTTGTGCTTCCGCTACATTCTGCATTGACGCCAGAAGATCAAAAGAAGGTTTTCAGAAGATACGTCTCAAAAAGAAAAATTGTGGTATCTACTAATATCGCCGAAACGTCTATTACAATTGACGATTGTGTGGCCACGATTGACACAGGCCGTGCGAAATCGATGTATTACAACCCAAGAGACAATACATCTAGACTAATTGAATCGTTCATCTCTAAAGCAGAGGTGAAACAACGTCGTGGTCGTGCAGGTAGAGTTCGTGAAGGTTTGTCGTATAAATTGTTTTCTAAAACTTTGTATGAGGAAGAAATGGTTTCCATGCCTGCCCCAGAAATCAAACGTATCGCATTGGAATCTCTCTATTTATCAGTTAAAGCAATGGGTATCAAAAATGTTATGAAATTTTTGGCTGGGGGGTTAGAATCGCCTCCATTACAGGCTTTACAAAAGGCAGAGCATTTATTGACTACTGTAGGTCTATTAAACGATGAGGATAAATCATTGACTGAATTAGGTCGTTATATTTCATTGATGCCGGTGATGGATACAAAACACGGTAAGTTGCTTATATACAGTATTCTGTTCGGTTTGACTGATGTTGGTGTTTTGGCAACATCTATTTTAAGTGAGGGTTCCTTACCGTTTGTAAGTGGTCTAGAAAATAGGGATAAAGTCAAGAAAGTTTTATCTCAATATAAAGAAAAGGGCGATATGCTTGCCACTATTGAGATTCTTCAAGAATATATTAAACTTGATGATAGAGGAAGTAAGAATAAATTTATGAAAGAAAAAATGTTATCATACAATAAGGTTTCAGCTATCTTATCCTCAAGAATTCAATATTATTCTATCTTAAAAGATGTTGGTTTTTTACCAATGAACTATAAATTCGGTAGTTTTTCCATTTTTAACAGGAATGAAAAGAATATGAAAATCTTGATGGCAATCCTAACAGGTGCATTTTATCCATATGTTGCTAGGGTTCAACTACCAGATCCAAAATATTTTGCTACTGGTGCAGGTGCCATTGAGAAAGATCCAGAAGCTAAACAAATTAAATACTGGATCAGGAATGAAGAATACATTGATAAATTGGATGTTTTAAAATCCAAAAAAGAAGGCCCAAAGGAAATTAATTTAGTCGAATTACCGTTACCTGCTTCTAGGGCCTTCATCCATCCATCATCTGTTCTTTTCTCTACAGATAATGTTGGCTTGGATGATGTCAAAACGTTAACTGATCAGGATCTTCCAGTCGATAAGTACAGCTCCAAGAATCCTATCTTAAAATTTCCATTCGTTATTTTTAACTCATCGCAGGTTACAAGTAAATTATTTTTGAGAGATGTGACACCTACTACAACTCTTTCCTTGCTTCTGTTTGGTGGCCCAATTAATTATGATGTTAATGGTGAAAATCATTCTCCTGGTATCGTTGTGGATGATTGGTTACCTATTAGAACATGGTGTAAGAATGCAGTATTGATTAAGGAATTAAGAACCTTATTAGATATTGCAATTAAAAATGAATTAGAGAATCCAAAATATAACAAAAATAACAAAAGAGGCGATGAATCCAAGGTCGTGGACAGCAATAATAGCATTTTGGCCGTTGTTGAAAAGATTCTTCAAAATGAATAGATTTTATACTCGCCATTATAATAGAATATATAATTTTAAAACAATATCGATCATTTCAAAAAATTAAAGTGCATCTCTCAGGATTGCTATGAGAATAATATTCCAAATTTAAAAATAATGAAGGATGCGAGGTTCGAACTCGCGCGGACACCGTCCAACAGATCT